>VDFB02205622.1:0-24347 GCA_007258455.2 Sequoia sempervirens
TGGTGGAACAACTATTGATCCCTATGTTCAATGTCCCCAAATCTGAACTTGTGTGTGAACTTGTTGGTTTTGAATCCCCTTGGTATAAAGACTTTTATAACTACCTACATGACTAGATTATATTTCTTGACTTGTCTTCCAACCAACACAAAACCTTCATTTGACAAGCCTCTAAATATGTCATCATCAATGATATCCTTTACCGCAATAGCCTAAATAAAACCCTCCTCAGATGTCTCAACTCATATGAAGCACAAACAACCTTACAAGAGGTACACAATGGTATATTTGGAGCTCAATCTACTAGTCCTACCTTAGCTAACAAGATCATGTGAATGGGATATTATTGGCCTACAATGGAATGTGATCCCTACTTCTTTGTGAAGAAATATCACCAATGTCAAATACATGGAGATCTTATACATGCACTAGCTCAATCACTACATTCGCTTACATCACTTTGGCCATTCTCTTAGTGGGGACTCGACCTCATATGAAAGATCCATTCTACTTCTATGAATGGTCATAAGTTTATCCTTTTTGCAATAGAATACTTCACTAAATGGATTGAAGCCATCCTGATGACCTATATTACTAGTAAGCAAATATCCAAGTTAATCTTCAACTACATTATATGTAGTTATGGTGTTCCCTAGTCCATTGTCATAGATAATGGTTGTTATTTCAAGAATCAAGATGTTTGTGAGTTATTTGAAAAGTTCCATAGCCAACACCATTTCGCTACCTCGTATTACCCCTAGGTAAATGGTCAAGATGAGGCATCTAATAGGACTATTCTCAAAATCTTAAAGAAGACTATTAATGATGTTGGTTGTGATTGGCATGCCCAACTTAATCCTGCATTATGGGCCTACCGTACCAATATTTGCACTCCCACAAGTGCCAAATCATACTCCCTTGTCTTTGGATCCAAATTCATACTTCCTATTGAGGTCAAATTACCATCCTTAAGGGTATACATGCAACAATTCATTGATTATGAAGAGTATTGTGTATCCCATCTAAATGAGCTAGAGTTATTGGATGAAAAGAGACAAAATGTCTTGGTCCATTTACAAGCATATCAAAACCATCTTCATCATAGTTACAATGAGAAAATTCAACTCAAAATCTTTGACATTGGTGACTTAGTTTTGAAAGATAATCCAAAGAATTAGGTTGATCAAGTGAAGCCTTGAAGTTTGAGCCTATTTGGTTAGGTTGTTACATTATCACTATGGATCAGGTGTTTATCAAATTTTTACTCCTGAAGGTGAACCATTACCTTAGCCCATCAACAACATGCACCTTCACCATTATTACACATAGCTTCTAAGGAATCCCATTAAAAGTAAAAAAAATGAAAAAAAAATAGTAAACATAAATAATTTGTCCAATAGTGAAAACCACTTTGGTGGAACTTTGGATAAGTACCATGGTGAAAACCTTTCAAATAGGCTCCATGTTCATTTGGTCTTTGCTCTATCATCTACTATCATTCTATCTAGTTTTTTTCCTCCATCCATTCATCCTTTTCTCATCATAATAAAGCTTTTTCATTCTTCGCATGGCCTAAGAATCATCAACATTTAGTTTCCTTCATCTTTCATGACCATCCTTGGAATCCATTCATCCCTTTGCACATGATAACTTGGTCCTATACCTGATTGGGGGAAATTCCTCAACCTACATCTTTATGAGATCCAAAAAAATCATTAAACATAAAAAATCTGAAAAAAATCATAAAACATCAATAATCCAAAAAGATCATAAAATGTCAAAATCCAAAAAAATCATAAAACATAAAAAAGATCTCCAAAAATAGAGTCATATTTTGTGTCAATCCAAATTCAGTCAAACTATGTTCTCTATGTGTATTTCTACGTAGGCAAGGCCATCTTTCAATGAGCCCCTGAGGAACTAGGTCAGTCCCTTAGGGTTTTATTGAGTTGAATCAATCATGATTTGCATCTTAATAATGAGTCATTTTTGGTCCAAGTTAGTTGAACTACGATGTCTCTGAATTTATGACATAGGCAAGACCATATTTCAATGAACCCCTGAGGCACTAGGTTAGTCCTTTATGCTTTTCTGAGTCTATCTTGGTCTAGTGTCTTTGGTCCTTTAATAAGTTGTCCCTTGCTAAGAACATGACTTCAAACACAAACAAACATATATCTAAATCAAGCCTTGAATAAAAAAATCAACCATCTAACTAGTCTTCAATCCAAATAGATCAATTGCCTAATCATCAATCCTGGTCAACTCAATAGTCTTATCATTTTGTCTTATTTGAGATGCATCCTTCCTAAATTTGGCCATTTTTTGACCTTATCATTTTCCTTATGTAGGATATATCTTTTCTAAAACTAGGTATGATCAATCAATCTTGTCAATTTTTCAATCCTATCAGTCATCAATCTAGTCAAACAATCAATCTTGTCAATCAATCTATCTTGTCAAATAATCAATCAATCAACCAACATTATGAATCAATCAACCTTGTCATTCAATCAATCGGTTAAACTTTTCAAGCAATCAGTCAATCAACCTCATCAATCCTATCAACAAATAAATTCTGGCAACTGATCTAAATGACTCTTGACTTTGTTGTTCTAGTTGGTCTTATCTTTTTTATTTATCTTTGGTCATGTTACTAGCCACCTTGAGGACGTCCCATGAAGGATTTAGAGGAGCAATGATCGATGATGAACTCTTTTCTTTTTTATTGTTCCCTGTGGTTTGTCTTGACAAAAATATTGGGGCAACTACCCTTAGTATGAGTTAGGACATTCCTTGTCTGTTGAGTGCCTATTTTTCACAAAGGGATAACATTGCACACCTTGGTCTATGCTATAACATGGTGTTTATTGTCCATTTTCTATAATTTTGTCACCCAATGATGATAAACATGCAAGTTGACAGCTATTAAGCAAGAATATTAATCCCTCTCCAATCATCTAACTTCATGCTAACATTTTACTCTCGCTAACATTTCTTTTCATCAATCCTTGCATTATCCACCATCATATTTTTTTATCAGAATAATTTTTCAATTTTTTTGAAATTTACAAATTTTTTTGAGGGAGCATAGGTCTATCCCATCTTCACCAAGGCATATTCTAAGCTAAATTTTCTTGATTATTTTTTTATACAATATTCAGATGATTTCATATTGTATCAAAGAAGGGAAAAATGTCATAGGCCAACGAATGCTATTTTCCACATTAATTCTTCTTCCCTATACAATTGAATAAATTTAATTATTTGATTATTGTCTAAAGTCATATTCTTCTATTAATTAAATAATTTTCTTTTCTTTATTCTTACTTATATTAATTAAATAAATTATATTTGTTTAACTATGTCACTAAATAATCCTTTTTCCCCTATAATTAAATAAATTCATATTTAACTAATTATTCATGTTCCTATTTTATGTCTATAATTAAATAATAATTATTAATTGTTTAATTATTCATTAACCTTTTCTTCCATAATTAAATAAATTCTATTTATTTAATTATTTCCCCTTTTCCCTTTACATTAAATCATTATTTTAATTATTTAGTAACTTGTCTTTTCCTCCACTTTTTAATGAGATAATTGTTTCCAATTATTTTATTTAAAAGTCATCTTTTTCCTCCACTATTAATAATTATTTTAATTATTTAGTAACTTATCTTTTTCCTCCACTTTTTAATGAGATAATTATTTCCAATTATTTTAAAAATTCATCTTTTCACCTCTTCTTCTATAATTAAATAATTTCTTATATTATTTAATCATTCGCTTTCCCTCTTAAATTAAATAGTTTTATAATTATTTGATTTACTCTTATTCCATACCAATCTTCTTTTTATCTCAATTAACCTCCACCCTTAATAAGGTTTTATTTCCTTTTAATCTCTATTCTCCATCCTTGACTAAACCCTATTTTTTCCCTAACCCTATTTCCTTGCTTCTCAAAAGCAATCTTATCCATTGATCTTCGTCATTCAATCTTGGCCCTTCGTTCAAATTTGATTTTCCATAAAAGAGACCTATCCTTGTCATTTCAAGGCTAATTACAACCAAAATTTCTCTAAAATTCTTGCTATCAATCATTTTCATTTGCAAGTACTTGGACACACCAAATCTCAGGGAAAGCTTGTAACTTGAGAGAAAAGGAGGAGAAGCAAGGAAGATAATCAAGTTCAACATGGGTAGTTTAGATTAGTTTCCTATTTCATTTTCTTTTCATGTTGATTGTGCTTTCTGATTTTGGATTTGGGTGTTCTTGGCTTAGATTTTAAGAAGAGTGGTTGCTAGCATTGGTCTCTGCCTCTATTTATGAATTTTAACCCTTCCTACACTAACAGTGAGAGGATAAGGACCTGAGGAGAGGCTTTTGTGGTCAACATTGTACATAGTAGTCGCTAGGATACAATTAGAATGATTCATTGAAAGCAAAAATTGTGTTGGTTGATGGAAGATTGTACACATGTAGAGAGAGGTAAAGATAAACTAGTTATTTGTCATCATTTTTGTTTGCAATGGGGGCATGAGGAAGTCAAATAGAAAAAAATTGTAAGGGTGCGGGAGGAAATTTTTTTGTTTACAAAATTTGATTTTGCTAGAATAATCTAATATAATAATAGAAATTTATTGTTGGCTTCATATGAATTGTGTTTTCTGAATGGTTTATTGGAAAAGTTTCATTTTTTTAGACAAAAACATGTATATGTACAATTTTTTTTTTCCAAAAGGATATATGCAAGGGAAAGTGTGTTGAGAAGAATTTTTCTAAGATCTTGTTGGAATTTGTAAGAGGGAGATTTTATTATTTACTTCAAAAGTATTGGAAATGTTGGTATATGGAGCTTTTCTTTTATTTACAATTTTTTGTATTATTAAAGAGAAATAATGTGCTTAGTCTGATTGGTTGATTGGTAATTAGAATTTGCATCTATAATTGATTTTACAAGAGAAAGTGTGTAAATTTGTAAGGATTTGTAGGATGAGAGCTTTGATTTATAATTTGCATCAAATTATTCGTACACAGGTATAACAAAATAAGAAAGGTTAGAGTAATTTTTGGAGTAATATGATGTATTATATTGTTAAATGGAGTAATAAAGTGTTGCATTTAAAAGGTATGTAATTTGTGAAGAGAAATAAGTGTGGTCAAAGAGGGGGTAATTATTTTTCATTAGGTAATCAAGGTTTTGAAAGGGCCCTAAACCTTGTACATAGAAAAGGATAGAGCTTGAAGCACAACCAAATAGTGATGAACAACTAAAAAGGACAAAAAAAGGAAAAAAAAAACTAAAATACCAACCAACCCACCCAAAGTTAGGGTGGTTTAAAAAAATATTCCAATAAAATTTGTTTTATCTCAAAATGAGGATCTTTCTTCCCAAATATTTTTTTGGAACAAAGAGGAGCCATACAATCACTAGAAAAACCTTCACCCATTCCCAGGGAATTAAAAAAGGAGTCCATCAACAAACAATCGATAGGGTAATTCCCTTTAAAATATTCTTTTTGAACTTCCTAAATAATAGGAGTAATGGAATCCTCCTTATAAGGTGACACATGATCCATCTTCCAAAAAAAAGTGTTCTTTTTTATTCTTTAAACAAGTAGTGGATACATGACCCACTTTATGACAAGAATGCTAGATAATTGGAGTCTTCATAGTCAACCTATTGCACCCAAGCTCCAAATTTTGAAGACAAGGTAATCTAAGTGAGAAACTTTTAGTTTTTCTCCATAAACACACAAGATCTAGCAAATAACTAATGCTTTGTAAATTTAGTGATTTTATCTATAGTACAATATTTCCCAAAAGTATTGGTATTAGACATGCATTTTTTATTCCAATGCTCCAAGGGTAGCCCAAGAAGATGGATCCAAATAGGAAACGTGGATATTTCTAACCAAGCAACAAATTTTGAAGACTTGGGCCATTTAAGCCAAGAAGGACCTTATATCTATCCTCCTAACAAGAAAAGGAAAAAATTAAAAAACCATTCAACATTGTAGATACCTCAGCTTTGCCACAAAGTTTCCAAACTTGAAGGGTCCATTTTCTAAAAATATCAATATTGGGGGGGATTACCATAAAATCTCCCAAAAAGTGAGCTCTTAAGCCAAGTAGACATCTTAGAAAGTAGAGAATCAAGAACATCAAGAATGATATATGCATCCTCCTTATCCTCAAGAGGGATGCCAAAATCAAAACTCCCAATAGAACAACCTTCCTCCACACCCCTAAGGGTAAGACCAAGAACAACCAAAAGGGAAGAGACAACCTTAAGAATTCCATTAGGAGATGAAAAAACTTCAACAACCTTTGATTGAAACCCCTTCTCTTCTAGAGAAAAAGATATGGGCTTTGACAAAATTATATCCTTGTGTTTCATCATGGCCAAAAAATTATCACCATCAATGGCCTCAACCATAGGCACCTCAAAAAACTTATTCACCTTTAAATGGGCTTCCAAGAGGATATTCATGAGAAACTCATCCACTTCTCTTGTAAAATCCCCATCACAAGGAAAGAAGTCAAAGGTAGACAAGGAAGAAGGAAAACATTCTTCCTCCCACCACCAAACATCTACCTCCTCACCAACCATTTCATCAGCAATAACATCTAAGGCTCCCTCATCCTCAAAAGGATCCATTCCATCAATAACAATAGGAATGCCACCAACAACACTGATGTGAGAAAAATAAGAGGTCACCACCTCCACCATAGGGGAGAAGGGACCATCTCCAACTTAGCACCAACTCTATCACTATCATTTGAGTTTCCCTTGCCATTTCCATCATCTGTAGAAGAACCAAACCCATCGCCTCCATTTCTTAGCATTTTCTTTACTCCTTCCATCACTCCAACTTTTTTAGCAAAAAAGTATGTAAAGTTATAATCCAAAATGATAATTAACAAGTGTATACTTAATATGGACAAGTAGGTTGCAAGTCTTCATCCATGGTTTCTAAGCTCATATTCATTGCTTGATTTTATAAGGTGTTGTTAAGGGGGTAGTTGTCTTTATAAGGTGTTCTTTGTGTGATAAGAAGAAATGTCTCTAAGGTTTTTTTTTTAATGATTTATTGTGCCTACATCATGTAATCTACTTTGTATGAAGATGGTATTTGATTTCTATGCATTAAAATTGACAACTTGAAAGAAGCTTATCAAATAGAAGAATGTTGGAGTTTATTTCATCCTACTTTTATGCAATTTTATGTTTATTATATTTTTCTACAACATGAGATAGATAGGTTGCAAGATTAGACACCCAATGCCTTAGTACACACAATTTTTTTTAACACAATGCTCCTTCCTCTAACATTTCCACACAAGTGAAAAACCTATAATGAGAGTTTAGAAGTCTTAGAAAATAAATAAAGGAAAGCATAGTCTTGGTTATAAGGGTATTTTTTGTTGGGTCCTACATTCCAAAGTATTAGAAACCCATCAAATCTATATTTGGAGGACTTATGAATGCATTCCAAGTTGAATCTTCATCTTCCAATGTCAAATGGTTTGACCAAAAGTGCATTCCTATTTTGATAGTCATGAACATACATCAACATCCTATTTTGATTCACACCCTTATTCTTTATGTGGTCAACATACTCATGATTCTTATTGTTTCTGAAGAAAGTACACAAACCTATGTTATGTGTCAATGTTTTATTTGAACCAATCCTAGAGGAGACATAAAATTCTTGTTTAGATACTACAATTATGATATCTTAGATAGATATTGACTCAGATGCTCCAAATAGGCTATATTGAGTGATATTGAAGCTCATTTTGACAATGGTAATAATATTGGTAATGTTGTTGGTGATGACAAGACCAATTATAATTGTCTCCAAAGTGTTGTGAATTCCCTTTATTTTTAAGATTATTTTGATTTGAATATTTATGATTTGTTTTGATGATGTTTATGTCACACGTATGAAGGTGTTTTTCATTGATGTCAACAAGCATGTGTTGCAATTGATAATAGTTGTACAGTTGTTGAGAAGAAATTGTTGCTTTGATTAGTTGAATTATGTTTTCATCATTTAAGTTGCTGACATTAACCTCTGGTGTTGCTTTGATAAGATTATATTTATGATTCAGATGCTGAGGATACTAATAAAATTGATAAAATAAGGAAATAGTGTGTTACAAAGATGTTTTGAATTGTAGAGATGTTCTATTTTTTGCTTCACATTTCTTCTAGGTTGAAGATCTATTTGTGTGGTTTGGATATGTTGGGTAGAAGTGTTCAAAGTTTCTATATCTATAATTGTGGATTCTAAATTGATGGTCAAAGGAAGTTATATTCACCATGTTGGATCTGTTAAATACCAACCAGATCTTCAAGGAAGCCTATGGTTTTCCAATTCCAATAGTCAACAACCTCAAAGATGGTGGGCCAACGAATGAAAGAAAGCAATTAAATAACCCATCAAAACTTATCCTAGAGGAATGAGATTGAATAAGCTTGTAGACATTTGACCCAAGAATGGATTTCAAAAGATGGTTTGGAAAAATATATGCCAAGGTGAAAGATATTAATCAATAAAGTTTCCCACTCAGGCATTTTCTATAATTGCACTTGTTTAGAACCAATCAGTGCTCTCAAAGTCACCACTTTGAAAAATATCAATTCAACTTCTAAGAGGTTTCCACTAGAAAAATAAGCTCATTTAGGTACCCAGAGTATGTGCACAATAGGGATTTCCTTCAATCATCAATCTTCATGAGATATTAGGGGTCAAAGTTGACCTCTTTAAAACATTGTCAAAAATGCAAGTGTGAAATTAAACAAATTGTGTTTTCTTTTGGCCTGGTAAAAATAGAAAAATCTAATTAAAAGGATTTGGAATATGATAGGGGAGTACATGAATGTATGGAGAATGAAGAAAAACACTCCTTTTGTCTTGAAAATCAATAGGATTTGAATTATGACCCTCCAAAGTCAGTCACTTAAGTAGATTCACTATTGAATTTGACTCCATTTTTTCACGAACGTTCGTCAGTCGTTCAACAAACATTTGTCAAAAACTTGATGAATTGATGAAAAAAATTTCATCGCTACTTTTTCATCGAAATTATGATGACGAATTAAACATTGAAATAATAGCGTAGATTCATCAGTCGTTGACATCATTAAATGACTCAGATGTTCATCAAAATATTGATGAAAATTGTGTATCCACTGACGAATTACAACCAAAATACAATTACAATGGCTCTTGTAAAGCATTGAAACAAAACCAAAAGTTTTTTTCCATCTTGATGAAATGGGAAAGGAGTTATGATGAAGCCTTCTTCACAGCTATAACAACTTTGTCGTACCTTTTCAATGATTTGTCGGTGGCCTTCATCAAAATTGCGACGAAACAATGCAATTTTTTTTATAAAAAATTCATTGAAATGTACCATCGCAGAGACCCTTGGCGATGACCACCAAAGACAACCCATCGGTGAGAGATCAATCATTGGCACAAGATAGAAAACTCACTCTGATAGTCCATGTCTTGCCAATGACTTCCTTCGACAAGACAGATCCAATGTCACACCGATCTAACCTCTTCAAGAGTTTTGAACACTGTTGGTTATCAGCAAGACATTCTGAGGGTCTTGCCGATTAAACAATTGTCTAAGAGAAAGTAAACAAATGGAATCTATTAATTTTCTTATTTTGGGGTTCTTTAAATCATAGAATAGATACCATCTTCTTGTGTATAATGTACTTATATTTAGATTTGAATTCGAAACCAATTGTCATTGCACATTCCATTTTACTTGCACAGAGTATTCTATAAGCAATAGATTGATAATGCCAAATGATTTATGGTGTTGTAAAACTCTACCTATCATCACAGTTCTATTGTTCCCCCCTAAAGAGTCCTGCAAAGACAAGTTTAAAATACCAATTCAAATAATATGAAAAATACTTACGTCCATAAAAATTAAATGATTATTATCACAATGGCAATTGTTCAATTACAACAACAATTCCATTAAAGGTTATCCATGCTTCATAAGAGATGACTAATCATACATACAAACTGCAAGATGCATAGAAAAAACATTACACTTGAGAATAACCAAGGGCTAACAAGGGAAGTAGTTAAGAAACATTTGGATTGAAGAGAAAATGTGTAGGGAAAATGTTGAGCAGTGTCAAGAGAACAGAGTTTGTAGAAAATATTCTTGACCTAATCAATCTCTTGAACAACTTAAAAAAATCAAAATACTAACACATACATGAGACATGTAATGAACTTCTAATATCTGCTATCTTTTTCATTAATGCAGAGGTAGGTAAAGGAGAAATAATTATAATTGTAACACTATTCATAGTCTAGTAAATTATGTTCATAATTTATGTTCAATGGACATCAGTTTTATCAGTATACTGCCCATCTAATACCATATTTTAATCTAGGGTTCAACTATCTCAGATCTAAAGAAGCACCTTCAATTAACCATTTAAAGTACTATAAAATAAGGTAAGAATTTTACTTGAGAAAGATTGGGTACACTTGTAGGATTAAATTTCTCGCAATCATTAAGATTTATTGGCACATAGACACAACCTGTAACATATGAAGTAATGGATGACTAAAAGTTAGTGAAATGGTCCTTAATATGTGACTGGTTTGCAAATTGATTGGTAGAAAATAAGGTTACAAATAGATCTACATGAAAAATTATGAGGACAATCTACTGTGGTTATCAAAATAGATGAAAAGTGCAACGGAAAGAGTCGAGCTACATCTCTAGAGCCTAAAAAAAACACATGCAAGAAACATAAAATAAGAACAAACCAGTTTTTGGATGAATACAAAATGGTGCCTTCAGCAAGTGATTCATATGTTTTCACACTTGACATAGGACATTAAGAAGATTTTAGTCTTCCTCTGTGAAATTAACTACTTATAGAATAAACCCATAAACTAATATTATATACCTCCATGTCTAGCCGAGGGTAGGTATAAGAGAACAAAATTTCTTAAATGCAATGCCAAAAAATATCAATGTGTGTGTAGGTTTGTATTACTCAAAATATCATTTCACTGCCTAAGGAAAAATACCAAAGTGATGTTTTAAATTTTAATCTTCACATAGGCTCCCTTATTGCTACACATGTATATACAAGCATTATTTGAGCTCTAAACTATTTGAATATTAAGGATTTAATTAGCTATAAGATGGAAAGTTGTTGTCTAGACATAATCCATCATCTTTTACATATCTTTATTCACTCCTAGTGCTTTAGATAAATTTGTATAAATGAAAAAGAAATGTGAATCTTTTATGACAAAGAAAATTCTAAAAATGAGGGGGGAGGGAGAAAAGGGTAGGGTGCAAGAGAATGCTTGAATGTATAGCAAAGTATAATGTTTTGATCATTATAACAATGAAACGAATCTTAAGTTTGAAGCATTAATATCATTTACAATATTTATGATCAAGAATGAATGTAAGTAGAGAAAATTTTGCATACCTGTAGATGGTACAAAATTTCATGGTTAAGTGGAAGCCTCCCATCAACAACAAGATCCAAATATCCATGTATCTATCTCAATCAAGCCTCTAAACCCTTCAAAGCTGTCAATTTTTCCACTAACCTATTATGGAAAAAAGTTAAATTTTAGAGTTATGTCACCACTAAAAAAAAAAGAAATAGAACTTTGAAACTAAATCTACACAACACAATGTGGTATTCATACAAAGCCATACAAACAAACTAAACTTAGAACATTAGAATGGAAACAATTTCAAATTATGATGCAGAGCATGGATTGAGGGTATAAAGAATCATTTTTCTACCACCATAGTGAAAATTTAACACTTTATTTCATCTTTTCATATTGGTTTGATGCTTCAAACGATGCATTTTATATTGAAAAGTGCATTACCTTATTGAGATTCCCTTTGTTTTGACAATAGTTTAATACTTTCTACTTAATAGGGCCAACCACATGATGGTGGAAACTCATTTGGCCCCTCCCCCCCCCTCACATCACTCTCAATTCCCCATAACCAATCATATAACATTAATCATTCATTCATCCATTTATAATATATAGCATTCATTCATTAACATATAAAATTCATTAATTAACATATTTGTATTCATTCATTAACATATAATATTCATTCTTTCAGTTTTTACATATTATCAAAAATATGGTTGTCATGATATGATTACAATAACTTTTTTTTGGTTTCTTTTTTAAAGCTAAAACAATTTGAAGTGGAGTATCATTTTCTAAATCATATACCCCCCCTTTAGTTTTCATGCCCTCTTCTTGTGATCTTAATGTACGCCTAGTCATCTGCTCACTACGTGGACGCTATTCCAAGGGGGGGTCTGTTGCAATAACAAATAAATGTTAAACCGATATGTTTTATTATTATTATTACAAGTATTTTATTAATTAAAATAACATTAGAGTGGTGATCTTTACCTGATGGTTTCACATCATGTTCATGAACTTCTGTTATAGACTCATGCTCAACATGTTGAACACCCTCGAAATCCTAATCTGTAGTTGAAACACAAAAGGTTACATTAATTAATACACCAATTGAAATTAAATGTGTTTAAAATAACATGAGAGTGGTCCTCTTTACCTGATGGGGCCACATCATGTTCTTGATCTTCTCTATCCTGATCATGCCCAACACGTTGATCATACCTACATGCTCTAAAGTTGAAACATGAAAGGTTACATTAATTAATACACCAATTGCAATTAAATATGTTTAAAAGAGCATTAGAGTGGTTCTCTCTACCTGATGGGGCCACATCATGTTCCTGATCTTCTCTAGTCTGATCATGGTCAACATGTTGATCACACTCTACATGCTCTAAAGTACTGGGATGCACACCATGACCTTCATCTGCAAGTTGTGCTCCACCCTCACCAGGCTACATTCCAATGTCATGTGTAGTATTATCATTGCTTCAATGTTTAAAACAAATAGGCATATAATTACTTTATGGTGGAAATTAATATTGAATAGATTGCACATGAATTCAATTTTAAATAAACTTTATTGATTTTATTTATCTGTGTTGGATGCATTAGAAGATTTTGTTTGCCCAGTCAAGAATCTTAGGCATTCAGGCATGGCTCCATAGCCTTGCTAGAAGGAAATCTTCAAGTCATCTTTTGTGGGAACTTTGTTGAATTCAAAGCCCTACATTTTTGTATAAGATCAT
The DNA here is from genome assembly GCA_007258455.2 of Sequoia sempervirens. Taxonomy (NCBI): domain Eukaryota; kingdom Viridiplantae; phylum Streptophyta; class Pinopsida; order Cupressales; family Cupressaceae; genus Sequoia; species Sequoia sempervirens. The sequence continues at coordinate 13,233 of VDFB02205622.1, forward strand.
GAATTTTGCTTCTATGGTGTGATAAAACCAAAATTGTTTTCAATTTATTATTTAGATACACTATTTCATTTATTGATTCTTACAATTCATGCGGCTAATTTCATATAACCACTAGAGCCAAGTTTGTGATGTTTGTATTTTTCTAGTCTTGCCTTTGTTGCCTTCAATGTGTCAGGCAGCCTATGAAAAGCTTGAAATACTTTAGATTATGTAAAAAGAAAGAGTAATTAGTATATAATTACATTGTTGAGTATCACATACCTTTCTTGGATCAGTGGTGTCTTTCCTTTTTTCTTTTTAGCCTTCTCCATTTCATCCGACACCAGGTCCTTCCACTCCCTCTCTAGAATCATGTGGGGATGCTCATACTTTTTGTTCTTCTCTAAATTTGACCTATATTGGTCCCTCACATACTTTAAATAGGTACCAACTTTCTTAAGGACCTTGGTTTGGTTGAATGTTTTATCACCAAAGAGCACAACTAAACGGTTAATGAGCTCATCTTTTAAATCTTGATTTTGGACATTCCACTATGTACGTATGGTGGGTCAAAGAGCTCCAATGTAATATCACTTAGATGTTTATAAAATACATCATTTCCTGCAAAATGATCATGGGATCAATAGTCTAAAAAGAGCGATGAATAAGTAAATTTTAATTGGATTATATATAATAATAATTAAAATATTTTAAAGTATCTGGGACCTTCTCTATCTTTATGGGAACATAATCCTTAGTAACCAAAAATGTTCCCATACTAGTAATATGAGAAGATCTAGGAAATGTTGCTAAAATATCACCACTACTATTGGCTTTTGCATCCCTAGGTACATGTCCTGACACATGTTCTGGCATGTGTTCACTGTTAGAGGGTGCACTAATGGATGCCTACATGGTATGTGTTGTCAATATTTTAGATGAAAATATAGCCAAGGATGATGGGGTCAGATGTGTGATGTATGTGCAGGAAGATAAAGATGGACACTTGTACAAACCCCTACTCCTCGGGCAGCACTTGTAGTACCCTAATCATAGCTAGGAGCATCATGAGGACACAAAAAATCCTATAAAAACAACATAAATTTTTGTTCATGACATAAAAGAGTACAAAATATAAAACCATGAATGAACTTATGCTATAATTAAAGACCTCATGACAACTTACTTCCAAGTTTTGTGATCTCTCAGTCAATATTTTAACCCTCTCTCTTATCTCATCTGTTTGGGGCACCATGAATAAAAACTTAAGGATTTCTTCATTGCATTTTTTTTTGGGTCTTCCTTATCATATCTAGAGGGCTTGTTGAATAAGCAATGTCATCATCACATAATATTGACTGCACCTCCCTATCGATGCTCTTTTCTATTGCTGGTGCCTTTCCCCGATCAGTCGACTGCAACAAGACTATTAAAAACATTATTGAAATTAACCCAACAAACTTATCAAAACAACATAATAATAAAAAAAATTGCTTGTATCTAATTTGTACAATTACAATGAGGTAAACTTGTCAGGTACAAGCACGTGAAGATAAATCATGATCTATGCTCTGGGTTGGAGCCTTCTTCATATGATCAATGTTCCGCTATGACAAAAATTAAGTATAAAAATACATTACCGAAATGAAACCAATAGACTTACGAAAAAAACATAAGAATAAAATGGTATATTGGAGTTATTAATTGGAGGTTGGGTAAAATGGTACATAGTATGTACCACCCCCATAGTAACTATGTTTGTAACCAAGCGATTCAAATTGTAATCGATTAGCAACTCTTCCCCTACAGTTATTGATTTTATCACATACGAATACACAGTTTCCCTTGTGCGCCTTGAATATGCAATTGGGTTGCTTATTTGTTGACCTAGGTCATGTACTATTTATAAACCTTGCAACATTCCCTGATGCTCTTGGCCTTCTGTCAATGTACATAGCCACTCCTTTATTTTGATCCATATCTTTTAGCTGTATATAATTTGCTGACAGTGCATACCTACACATACTTCGTGTATATCGAATCAGTTGCATCCAATATTTGTAATTGTAACAGGTTCTAGCATACTCCATCAATTCAGTAACTTTTTCGTAATATACCTTTAAGTCGTCCATGAAAAATAGGCCCAAACTGTGTAATGGTGATGGTGTTATGCGATATATCTTCTCATTGACAAAAAAATTAGTGTTTATTGGAGGAATTTCCTTGGGTACCCATTGTTTCCATAGATGTTTGTACCTCAAGGGCACCTTGACATCGCCTATGCTCTCATCATCATAAGAAAATGACCCCCCTTCAACAAGAAAAAAATCCATGTGTTTACAAATTTTTCTTCTAATATTTTGACCTCTAGTTGATCTCCCTCTTTTAGACATACTACATGTCTCACTTTCCTCTTCTCTTCCTGAATTTCCCTCACTAGAGGAAGATAGATCTGAAAAATACCTATTTGGTGGTACCTGAACTCATAAGAATGTTGGATGAAGTTCTTTCATGGTGATGAGATCCTAAGGTGACATTATGATTAATCTATCATTTCATCATTAGAATTTCACAGGTTATAAGGTAATCAAGTCTTGATAGATTGCAAGTTATTGTTACTACCATCCAAATGTGTCCATCACAAATCAAATCTACTTAACGTTTTAACTCTCAAACTTTGTAACAAGTGTTAAATGTGACTATGGTCCACCAGTTACACAACCAAGGCCTCAAATGTATTCTCTAATTGTAATCAAAGGACTTTTTATCTTCATTCAAATAAATAAACTTGAATGGAAACACCACCAAGTGGTTTATTGGACACCTATATGACTAAAAATAGCAGCAAAATTACATTTAATTTCCATATGTCTAAGTGGTTAATAGAGAGGGAGTGTGTACTAGGCCTGGTTAAATCATCACAAGTTTATGCTTTGGCAATAATTTTTTTTAAGTCATCTTAAATCTTCCTACGTCTAATTGCTAGGAGACTTTTGTTATGTTTTAAGGTAGGATGATTGATGAAAGAGCCCAAAGAGACTTTCTCCATGGTATCCAAGTACACATAGCAGCGGTCTTCTCTTATACGGTTGGACATGATTTAAAGAACTTATCTAGGAATTATTCATTTAACCTAAGGTTTTCTCATAATGCCATAATTGGAAAAGTATGATAAAATTCTTCTATTATGAAGAATTGGTCTATGTGCCTCTAGTAATCACTATAAATTTTTGTAAGGATAAAATGACTAATTGCATTAGGTAGGAGAGAATCAACTTTGAGTTCTTCAAAGATTATATTCCTCTATTCATAATTTTTAAGGGTTGTGTGTGGAGGAGGTTATCACTACCAAGAAGGGAGGAGACCTTTCCTTGTGATGGAACTTCAAAAAATTTCTCTTTGTGTTCCATTTTTATCTTGCCTTATGTCTCTGGTCATCTATGGTGTTTGGGGAAAGCCTAAGGTTGGGGTTTTACCTTTGTCTTCATGTAAAACCCTAGTGTTTATCTTACGCATTGGGTGGGATCTTTTTGGTCGTTACTTTATGGAATATCACAAGGTAGTCCAATTGCTTGGTGACATGTGTACTTTCTGGCCCAATGCTTTTTTGCTCCTTATTTTTCTATAAAAAGGATTTCAAGGCCAGAAGTACGGGTTAGCAAGTTAGATATTTTTGGTCAAGTCTAGATGAAGTTGTAGACCAAATTGTAAAGTTTGATGGTTTTAGGGAAAATACAATTTAGGTTTTGAGTCATTTTGTAGTAGGTTTTGAATTCATGGGAATTTGATGTTTTATGATAGTACTGGAATTTGAATTGATATGATTAATTTGAACTCATGTCTCTCCATTGTATAAACATATCTGAATTTTGAATAAAATGATCAAGGGTTTTTTCATTCATCTCATTGTTGTGGTGTGTATGCTTCTTGTTTTAGCTTAAATTCAAGGAATTAATTAAAATGCTTGAATGGGATTTTAGGTGGATATGTTCTATATAAGGATTTGATAAGTAGTATTGGGTTAGAATACATATTGATGAGATTGTAAAGCAATGTTATCAAGGATCTTATATGTTATGTTTTAAATCTTTCATAAACCCTTAGATGCTTATAAATTTGACTCCTCCAATGGATATATGGCACTGATTTAAGTTGTAATTATTTGTATGGTGTAGTATTTATTTTCCTTTACCTAGAGCTTGCTACAAATTATAAATCAATGACTATCTTATACTGTGAAATGTTGTTGTAGTTATCTCATGCTCCAAATAGTTGATATTATTGATAAACAACCAATTCTATTCAATATTATCCTATTATGTTGAGATATTAAATGAGATTATTTGTTGGTGTTAATGTTGTTTATGATGATGGTGCAAATGTTGTAAATACATTAAGGGATCACCCTCCCGGGTCTTGTAGAGCCCAAAGTGTAGGAGGTCTTTAAAATCCTCATCAATTGGTCTAGGTCCTTCGAGCTGCCCTTTATTGGAATTGGAAATTCCATAGGAAGATTAGAAGATCAACCTGCTTACCATAAAAACAACCAACACCTTGCATATGTTTGTGGTGGAGGTATTAAAGAATAATTTTATGCCTCTATTTCCATTCATTAGATCTATCTTAGCCTAGCATATACTTGGGTTAAGTCTACAATTACTTTAGACTCATGCGATGAAGGCTATGTGTGACCTCAACCAAGATGTGGGTAGATTATGGGAGTTTTTCCAAGACCTGAGGCTAGTCAATAAAAATGTGAAAGACTAAGCTATTTTATTTTATTTGTCTTATCTTATACCATTTTATGAGAATGGGGGTGCCAATGTATGAGAAGATCTTTGGAAACTAGGCATGAAAATTGTAGGTTAAAGAGAATGGGGGTGCTAGATTTGCAATACTCATTGCCCCTTGGTTGTTGATTTTCCCTAAGTGCCCTCAATCTCATCCTCGGCCCTAGTATTGACCTTGTTTTCCCTCCTCCAAACTCATCCTTGACGCTGATATTGACCTTGTTTTCACTCCTCCAAACTCTTTGTCAGCGCTGGTATTGAACTTGTTTTAACTCCAAACTCATCCTTAGCGCTGGAATTGACCTTGTTTTCACTACTCCAAACTCTTCCTTGACGTTGGTATTGACCTTTCACTTCTCCAATTTGACGGGCTACAACTTGGTTTCATTAGGTTTTACAATATGTTAATTAAATTGAAAATTGTGGTGCCATTTAGCTAGGTTTTAATATTCTACAATATATTTAAGTACATATTAGCTATATTTTACATAATAAATAATATAATTATTCAACTTATTATAATTATATATTATATTCTTTAACAAAATTATTAAATACATATAAAATTATTATAATTATTAATTAATAATAAGTATATTTTTATATAATACAAAATATAATTAATATAATATATATTTAATATAATAGTAATATATATTAATATGAGAGAGAAAATAAATTTTGATTGGTTGTTTCATGTCAACAATCCAAGGATGGCATGTGTCCTTGGGGAGTTATGCTCAAGGTAGCATGCCATTTGATTAAAGATATGATTATTCGCCTTTAAGACATCTTCAATGTATCCATTGCACACTTAAGGAGACAAAGATAAATATAAGGAAGAAAATATAGAGAGAGAGGGAGATAATGACAAACATACAAATAGAAAGGGCGAAAAAAGAGATAGAGAGAGGTAGAGAGATAAAGAGATAAGGATGAATAGACAAAGATAAAGGGAGGGTGATTGATATATCTCTCCTTGTCGCTCTCTATATCTCTACATCTCCCACTATCTATGTCACTCCCTCTTCCCCCTCTATCTATTGATCTATCTCTCCCTCTCCCCCTTTTCTCTCTCATTCACTCCATCTCTCCCCCCATCTCTCCTACTCTATATCTCTATCTCTATTTCTCTTTTTATCTCCCTCTCACTCCTCTCTCTATCTATTTATATCTATATTCCTTTCTCTCCCTCCCCCTCTCTATCTCCCCCTATCTATCTCTCACCATCTCTCCCTCCCTATCCCTCCTATCCATTGACTCTCTATCTCCACCTCTCTTACTTTCTCCTCCCATATATCTCCATCTCTCTTTCTCTTCCCATATATCTTTATCTCTCTCTCTTTCTTTCCCAATCTATCTCTATATCCCCATTTATTAACTAAGAAGCCATGCAAGCATACAATAGTATATGTTGGTAAAACTGTAATAGTGTTTTATTAAACTATAAGTAACACTTATCTTTCTAATGTCAAGCCTTCTTATAAAAATAGTTTTTTATTGAACTATAAGTGGATTATTGTCAGCACTCTTGATCCGGTGGACATTTTTCAGTGGAAATTGAAGTGTCTCATTTTTCTCCAAAATATGCACCATCAGAAAGATCTCAGCGTCCTGGTTCCAACGCAACTCGAACGGAGCAAAAAGGAGTCTGTTTGCACGAGTTATGGCCAGTCAAACCTTCGGTCAAACTAGGACCAGGGGCGTCCAGGAAGCGGGAAAAAATGATGTCGTCAAAAGTTGTCGAAGTTGGTATCATCGGGAAGAGCTCATCGCAAGATTTCCAACGCAACTCTTTTCGTCGAAATCCGACATCGGACGCGAGAGTTATCAGCGGTCAAAGTTGCAGTTGACTTGGTGGACAAAGGGTACACTGATGACGTCATCATCCATACAGCTGACGTCAGCATATGGTACGGTATCTGATGTGGACCAACCTGGTGTTGGCACGTGTCATGTCCGTACAATGACGTGGCATCCATGTTGGCATTGTATGGAACCAGTTGTATTCGAACACGTGGCATCCGTACGACACGTCATCGGCAGTCAGCATGTCCAGCGAATCAGAATTCGACATGTGTCCTTTCCGTACACCACGTCGACAGTCCGTCAGCATCCTAGTCATCATCCACGGCCTTGTCAGCGCACAGTCAGCAGTACGGTGGCAGCTTAGTCAGCTCATGGTCAGCATGCCACGTCACAACACACATCACCTCCACGTCGGCACGGGTAGCGGACACGTCAGACACATCAGCGGCATCGCCCAATTAGAATCCGCCACGTGGCACCCTCCTAGTGCAGCACGTGGGTCTCTCCTATCTCCTCTATGACGTGGCCCTCTAATCCATCTCTGTCGGCGGTTGAAATTTGTTTGTTTGATAAAAGTGTTGGGGGCAGATTCGAACCCCGAACCATGCGCATGCTACAAACCCGGGCGACCGTTGTACCATCGAGCGGTTTGTTACTATGTATAGCGGCCGTTTCCATTTGTTATGTAACGGTCAAATACGAAGGTCAAATTCCAACCGCCGGGCATCGAACCCGGAACCACCCGCATGCCAAAATCTAAGCCTACTGGTGAGCCGTTCGGTGGTTTAAACATATAGTTGGCATCGGTTTATTTTAGCAACAGTCCAAATACCAAATGCTTAATTTTTAAATCAAATCCCCTAATTTTTATATCAAAAACAAACTATAATCCTTTTTAAAGGATTAAATCAAACCTGCAAAACCTCCAAAGCCCGAGAGAAATGTAATGGAAGGGCTTATATTATTTTAGGGAGATTTTTAAAATATTATTTAAGGTTATTATGTAAAATAGGGGAGATTTAGTTGTTTTTATGGGAGATTCATAATGATTTTTATTGTATTTTGGAGAGATAAGGTGGATTTGGTGAATATTTGCAAATCAATTGGTTGAGAGCCAAATTGAGCAAATTATTTGTATAAAAAGGGGGCTTGAGGTGAGGATTGTAATCAAGTTATTTTCAGGTGACGAAGTCTTGAAGCGGTGGAGATAATCACAAGAGAGGTCTTGTGGAGATTCTTTCAGATCATTCTCGCATATCAGAGCATCGTTACGCTGCCAAAGTGCTTGGAGAATGATGGTGGTGCTTTTGTAATTGATTTGGAGATTAATCGGATCGGTCACACTCTATTGGAGTGGACTCGGAGACGTAGTCACATTTGTGACGAACTCCGAAATCAAACACTGTTTGCACCTCTCTTTTTCTCTCTTTCTGTTTCTCATTTCCTTCATTTCTGTTAAGTCACCTTGTTATTACTTTCATTATGTTATTTCCTTAAGTTAATTTCGATTTAATTAACTTGAAATAATCATTGTAAAGCATTGTAAAAGTTAAACATTTAAATACTGCAATCTAGTCTAGATCCTACACAGATCAACTCTTCATTCAATATGAAATTCCAAATGTAGAAATTGTTTTGTTGCTTTTTTCAACTTTCATTAACCAAGCTATTTACTAGGTTGAATAAATTTGTGTTATGACCCTTCATCTCCTTAAAATAATTAGATAATATTAGCGAGACCAGCAAGGGGAAAAAACTAAACTCCTTCAAAATAGGGGTAGTTGTGGGTTTGTTGGTTTTATTTTTATACTATATACTTAGTTCCTCTAGGATAAATAAGTCACTTTAGATAATTTTCTTAGCTGCGTACCCTAACTAATATAGAGTAAGCTTTTTCATTTTAATTGACTACTAGATAATAGTTTATGTGTTGAAATAATTGTTTCCATTCTTTGTATTTTTTACATTGGAATACAAATCATATTTAATTTCATGCCAATATACTTCTTTCATAAATATATTTTTTTGAAATAAGTGCTTCATAACCCATCTAATCAAACCATAATTAACCTATCAAAAAGGAAATAGGAATTTTCTAAATAAAATAACACTTTACCCAATCATAAGTGTATGGCCTTCAAAGAAAGGAGTGATCCACCTTAGCAATAACAACTACCTGATTTGGACCTAGGTATGTGCAGGATCATGATGGGCCAAAAAGTGGGAGAGAGATAAATGAAGGGAGGGTTAAGGGTTAAGGGTTAAGGGGAGAGAGATAGAGGGAGTGAGTGAGTGAGAGAGAGACCTAAGAGAGGGAGAGGGGGTAGGATATTGAAGATACTTGAGAGAGAGAGAGGGAGGGAGTGGGAGAGAGATAGAGGGAGTAAGTGAGTGAGAGAAAGACCTAAGAGAGGGGGAAGGGGTAGGAAGGAGAGACTTGAGATAGAGTGAGTGATTGAGAGAGAGAGAGAGACCTAAGAGAGGGAGTGGTGCTATGAGGGAGAGACTTGAGATAGAGAGAGGGATAAAGGAAGGGAGGGTTAAGGGTAGAGGGTAGAGGGTTTAAGGGTTAAGGGTTTAGGGTTTAGGGTTAAGGGGAGAGAGATAGAGGGAGTGAGAGAGTGAGTGAGAGACCTAAGTGAGGGAGAGGGGGTAGGATATTGAAGATACTTGAGAGAAAGAGAGGGAGTGGGAGAGAGATAGAGGGAGGGATGGTTAAGGGTAGAGGGTAGATAGTTTAAGGGTTTAAGGTTTAAGGGTTTAGGGTTTAGGGTTTCAGGTTAAGAGTTTAGGGTTTCAAGTTAAGGGTAGAGGGAAGAGAGATAGAGGGAGTGAGTTAGTGAGAGAGAGACCTAAGACAGGGAGAGGGGGTAGGAGGGAGAGACTTGAGATAGAGTGACTGGGTGAGTGAGAGAAAGAGAGAGACCTGAGAGAGGGAGTGAGGATAGGAGGGAGAGACTTGATAGAGAGAGGGAGGGAATAGGAGAGACATAGAGGAACACAGGGTTAAGGGTAGAGGGTAGAGGGTTTAAGGATTTAGGGTTAAGGGTTTAGGGTTATGTGTAGAGGGGAGAGAGATAGAGGGATTCAGTGAGAGAGAGAGGGAGGGAGGGGGAGAGAGATAGAAGTAAAGGGTTTAGGGTAGATGAGAGGGGAGATAAAAGTGTGAGAGAGAGAGGAGCGAGAGGAGTAGGGGTAGGAGGGTGAGACTTGAGAGAGAGAGAGAGGGGAAAGAGAGGGAGGGAGTGAGAGATAAAGGGGTAGAGGTTAAGCATAGAGGGTAAGAGGGTTTAGGAGTTTAGGGTTTAGGAGTTTAGGAGTAGAGGGAGAGAGATAAAAGGAAGTAGAGAGAGAGAGAGAGAGAGACCTCTCCCGAGAGGGAGAGGGGGTAGGAGGGAGAGACTTGAGAGAGAGAGAGAGGGTAGAGGGTTTAAGGGTTAAGGGTTAATGGTTTAGGGTTTAGGGTTATGGGTAGTGATGGAACTTCAAATTTTTGTTCTTTATGTTCTATTTTATCCTGCCTTGTGTCTTCGGTCATCTATGGTGTTTGGGAAAATCCTAAGGTTGGGGTTCTACCTTCGTCTTCATGAAAAACCCTAGTGTTCATCTTACACCTTGGATGGGATCTATTTGTCTGTTACTTTTTGGGAAGGTTTTAAAACAACTTAAGTCCCATCACTTCATCTAGGCTTGGGCACCTTTTTTTTATAGTTTTATTTCCTTCACCTAACTTTATTTTCCCTAAGTATTTTGTTGTTCTTTTGTTCCCTCATTAAAACAACTTATGTCATTGTTTGTTGTCAGCCTAGTGATGTCCCCTTATTCCTTTAGGGGAGAGGGCCCAGTAGTCATGTAGGCTAACTTTCTCAGCATGTAGCAATTGACTAGAATATCGTAGAACCTAATTTTTTTTTTAAATGTAGACTAGTCTCTTATTTATCTATAACTAAGGTTTGGATGTGCAACTCATCATGCAACTCGCCACATCGGTAGATCTTTTGAGAAGTGTCTAAAATTTGACTTTTTAAAGGTTCGACCAAAACTTAATCATGGAACCCCCAATAGTTGAACAAAAAAATATCATTTGTTTCTTGTAGAATATGATATTTTTATTTAAATTAAAATTAATATACAACCTGTAGACACGTAAAATGTATTGATTGACATTGTACACTTGATCTTGACTTACTAACATCGTTTCATCCTAAATCATCCCTCGGTCTAACCATTTAATAAAATCCCCTTATCTGATTAAATTCATCAATATTCCTCACTTAATTAAATAAGTCATGTTATCTAATTAAGTCACTCTCTTTTGTTAATTAAATCAATCCATTTGATCTAATTGTCATTTTTAATTAAATAAACAATTTATTTAATTAAATCTCTAAAGTCTATCCATTAAATTAAATAAATTGAAACTTTATTTGATTTAATCTAACATCCATCTCCTTTTAATTAAATAAATAAAAATCTTTATTTAATTAAGCTCTTATCATATTCCTCTCTTATTTGATTTAAATAAATCTATAAATTT
>VDFB02205623.1:0-16959 GCA_007258455.2 Sequoia sempervirens
TTTTGATATCAGGTGGTGTGAAGACCTACTACATTCTAGCCACGAGTTTGAGATGTTCTTGAGATGGCATATCCAAATTTTGTAAACATCATTTTGAGATGACATATATGTACATACATACTTACAAAATTAAACATACTTTATGTACTTCTATCTATCAAATCAATATTCTATATATTTAGGTGTATTATGACCCCTTAAGACACCTGCTTAAGACGTTCTATTATGACCCTTTTAGACATCCCCTTAATTAACATGTTCTATTATGACCCCTTTAGACATCCCCTTAAGACCCTTAAGACATCCCCTTAATTAACACATTTTATTATGACCCCTTTAGACTTCCCCTTAAGACATATTATAACCCCTTAAGACATCCCCTTAAGACATTCTATTATGACCCTTTTAGACATCCCCTTAATTAACGTGTTCTATTATGACCCCTTTAGACATCCCCTTAAGACCCCTTAAGACATCCCCTTAATTAACACGTTCTATTATGACCCCTTTAGACATCCCCTTAAGACATATTATGGCCTTAAGGCGTTCTGTATTGACCCCTTTAGCGTCCCTTAATTAACATGTTCTATTATGACCCGCTTTGGACATCCGCTTAGGAACCCCTTAAGACATCTGTAATTAACCGTTATTATGACCCTTTAGACATCCTTAAAGACATATTATAACCCCTTAAGACGCATCCTTAAGGCGGACTTACCATTGCGAGCCCAGCAAGCGTCCCCTTAATTAACATGTTCTATTATGACCCTTAGACATCCTTAAGACCCCACTTAAGATCCGCCCTAACGCCCAATTCACTTGAGAGAAAATTTTGTGGGTCATATTTCTATTTCTGTGTTATCATAATTTATGTGATATTCTATTTTTTTTCTTGTTGTTGACACATGGAGGCAAGACTTTTATTCATTTTTTATACACTACACACAATCATGATATTCTAAATGGGGGAAACAATGATGAAATTAATTTTCCTTTGGATTGAGCTCCATATTCATCATTTTTAAAATTTATCATGTGTGTACACTACTTATTCATCACCTAATGGTTACAATCATTTTACATACACATTCTCATGTTATCATAATTTATATTTTTTCTAATGATTACCTCTTTCCTTAATTTTTAGTAGGAACACTTTTTTCCATTACTAGTGTGAAACTAATGGTGTCATTTTATAAATATGTACATTAGCTAATTATATCAATACCTTGTTAGATTTTTTCACTATAAAGAATTTTATTTGCTTAAGAGTTTAGAGCAATGACTTTATTTGTCAATCTAGTTAAGGAAAAATTAAAGAATAAAATAACAAAGAATGGTGATATCCATGATATTCACAAGGTATAGGAATTCCAAGTGCACCAACAATGAGGTAAAATTCAATTTATAGAACTAAATAAGTAGGTAAATCCACATAAATTTTCTCTCATAAAATTAAAATTAATACATTAGAAGGAAAATATCTTGTTGTTCATTGAAAAGAGGATTAAACCTAAAATTATTCTACTAATTGTATTTTAGGACTATGATAAGAATCACTATAGTTTGATTATACAAGCCAAGAAACATAACAGGAAAAAAACTGAGGAACAAATATATAATGTATAAGTAGAAATTTTGATTGCTGATGATCATAATAGAATAAATCCTAATTATATATTATTCAATACTTCTACACATTCCTATGTTGGTTTTGGACATGAAACTTAATTTCAAGATGCACATGCATATGATCAACAAAATAATAAAAATATTTTAAAACACATATAGCAAAGGTTAGCCATGATGGATGAACTTAAAGATATATATATTAATAAATTGAGTCATGGTAGGTTTAGATTGCATAGCAAGATTAACAAATGCAACATGGACACCAAAATTCAAGACTTAATATCTATAACCAAAGGTGATAATAGTATCATCAAGTTTTATATCAATAAAAAGTAAGCATATAAGTTAAATGTACACAACACTAAATAAGGGAATAATTTAGAAGTAATTTTTTAAAGATAACAAATAGTTATTCCTCATTAGGCCTTAAGAGACATAGAAAACTATTTTTTAATGGAATATTAAACTATCCAAATCTAGTGTCTAATGATATTAGGGACAAGATTCTTAAATCATAAGGTAATAAGACTATCATGGGGAATAAATTATTATGAATTAAATATAAACATTCAAAATGAACATGAATTCATTGTGATAATATCATAATTTTTTTATGTATCCATGTGAACAAAGTGTAAGGGAGTTATATAGTACTTTTTTCCTTAATATCAACATTAATTTATGAAAAAGGATCAGGATTGTATTTAGGATACAATATGAAGATTTACTTGACTCAAAGTATGTTATTCATAATATAATACAATTATAAAGTCTTCACTAAATTTCACATTAATGTCCTATATTAATGTCTTGACTATGAACATAAAATGCATAAATGTACATGTGTAAATTAAAATTTCAAACAATAATAAAGTCCATAATTTATGTAACATATTAAGTGCATGTCCAATATATTAAGCACACATGAAATAAAGTCCAACAGTAGTACATGATAAACAAGAAATATAAACACATAAAATCACATGTTGTGGTCATCAGTGTATCACTTTCATAATCAAGAGACCTCTTCACACTATGGACTATGTGGATGACTCCAAAACACTCGTATTAAGAGAAAGATGAAATTAGATGTAAGACAATAAAATGATTTTGAATGACAATTTAATTTATAATCCATCATAAAATTAAAATTACCACCATATCTACATTCTGATGCTCGTGCTCAAGAAACCTCCTAAATTCTCTAAATCAATCTACATAAACAAGACAAAGAAATTCAAAATTAGATGTACAACTCTATAATTACTATTTTAATTCAATTTAATTCAGAATTTATCATATTTTAATTACATACCGTATTCTGAGGTTGTGCACTAGGCTCTTCTCCAGGACCTGTCTGTACATGCTCAACTATAGGATTTTTCTCATGCTATAAAAGAAAAAGAATATGTGAAAATATCATATTAATATGTATATATTCAATTTAAAATTTATAATTCACTTTAAATATAATAAAAAAATTAAATTACCATTTGAGATGAAACCTGCTCTACATGTCTTCCTGGTGGTGTAACTATGTCTGGGTCAAGGCTGAAAGTTGCACTAACAAAGTCCTACAAGATCAAAATTAAAGCATGTACAATTCAATTAGGTTAATATATACATATATATTCAAGTTTGCACATTTTGTGTAGAAAGTTTCGTAAACAACCTGGAAATCAGTGGCCTCACAAGTAACTGCAACATCAAATGTTTGCCCAATGCCCATTCTTATTGTGGTATCAACCTAGACATACATGTACATGTAGACATTTAATGCTTATAATATTTACAGTGTACATGCATGTTTCATATATCTAGTGAATTCAAACTCATAAAATTGTAACTATACTAATGCAAAATTTAAACAAATTTACAATATGAATGTACCTTCCCCTGATCTATGATGCCTGATAGTGGAGTGGTTGACAATCCCTTAGGAGGAATCGATGTGGATGTCAATTGACTCACTTAAACCAACATAAATATTTCAAACATATATGTGATTCAATTATAAATTTAAAACTCAAGTTAAATAATTTATGATTTCATATATAATTTTAAAAATTGAAATCAAAATACCCCATAAGGGTTGCCAAGTATGACCGGTGTCGATGTATGTACTTGTGGAACAGATGATTGCCCTTGCATCGAAAGTGTCATCTGTACACCAAAAAATTTGATTTTTAAAATGTATTGCAAACTTTTCTTTGATATATGCAACCATAAAAATTATTATAAAATGAACGTACATCTAGATGCATATTTATACCTATGTCGTAGTGTCCTCAGGGTGATGTTCTGCTATGAGGAACTCTACAAATGAACTGATGCGACCAGATGAACCACCAGAATCTCCCTGTCCACCTAAACTAGGTGTAGCCTGATCAATTCCATAGCACACTTGATGACAATTAGTACATATATGGGGGATAGGTCTCGACACTCCTGGAGCAGTACTCGGACTAGCTCCATAAAAAAATCCTCCATCATCATCATTGTCTCTATGCTCCCCACTTGCTATCGCAGAAGCGTGCTGATCAAGGTCTCCTACGAGTGTACTAAGGGAACCTAATATTGAGACCAGAGCTTGATGATGTACAGGTGCAGGAATGGGAGGACCAGGAGCAACAACAACGGGTTGTGCATGCACAGGGCATCGAGGATCAACCCTTGCCCCTAATCTCTATTGTGGCATGCCACCACCAACACCCTAAAATGATCTAAAATCAAAATAATTGGGCTTTTGCCCCCAAACAAACTCTACATATAGTTTTCTCAAAAAATACAATGGGCACTCCCAATTAGCATGTGGGGGACTATCAAAAACCATATACCATCGATCCCAAAAATGTGCAATCATCTGCGGATGTATGCACCACCTCATGGATATTCTACATTTGTTGGGTGGAATGGGTTGTCGAGTAACGGGGTCAAGAAAGTAGGGGGCTAGATGGGCTTTCGTTATTTTAAGGTCTAATATTTCTTTGTAAGAGAGACCACCAGAATAAAATTGTCTCATTTTTTCTCTGTCTCGTTGATGCCTATCAAGATCAGAATCGATCATCCTGATGGAATCAATAATGTTTTGCATTGTAGATGTAAAACGTCTCACATGTGGAGCAATCAATGCTTGACTCTGCATAGCATTGATTTGATTTTTTAAGGATGGCATATGAGAGGGAGGGGGAGCGGGAGGGGGAGCGGGAGGGGGAGGTGGAGGTGGAGGTGGAGGGGGAGGGAGGCGTGATCCGGTCATAATGGTGGTGGTGGATTGATGATATCATCAATGTTAAAATCATCCATGATATATGCTTGATATAATGTGCACCTGCATTAAATCATACAAAATAGTCCATGTGTACAAAAATTAAGATCATATATTTAATTGAAATAGGATCTAAGCAACATATATATATTAAGCTCATATTTAATTGAAATGCACATATATATATATACTTTGATTGTTCATCCTACATATCCATACAAAAATTAAAAATTAAATGTATGTACATGTACATTTAAAATAAAGAGATACAATTTGCATGCTGCATAAACTAAACTAAACTATACATACATACATATACAAATTTCAAAATTTAAGAACTATATATGAAAAATTTTAATACATGCACATACATACTAAAAAATAAACTTGAAACATTCACAAAATCTCATTTTATGTCTAACACACACACACATATATATTACAATTTTTCAATAGGAGAAATCATGATCGAGTAGATAGTCATAAAATATATACTATTATATACTATTCATTATAAGTTCATAAATTCCACCAAATTCATAAATCCATGTCACTAAAAATATCCATGTGAACCAAAAATCATAAATTCATGTCACTAAAAATATCCATTTGGAACCAAATTTATAAATTCATAACTATTTAAGATCATTGTTTTAATTTATAAACTATTATGCCTCCTCTTACCACATAGATCTTCATTTCTTTGTGTTTTCCTTTCAAAATTAGAGTTCCTTTCTCTCCTCTAGCCATTTTCGATGCTCATCTATGATCCCATCCATAGCCCTGACAACATCAACATGGGTTTGCATCCTAGATGCAAACATCCTCACAAGAGGTGCGACACATTCTTCATTTTGAATAATGTTGATTTGATCTTGGATGGTTCTAGCAGAAGCATTGATTTGTGCTTGCAAATGAGCATGTTCATTGATTTCAGGTGGTGGAGGTGGGGGGTTACGAGGTGGAGTGGGCGGAGGTGGAGGTGAAGGTGTTGGAGATGGATGGCATGGAGGTGGATTGCGAATATTATTGAATGGATCCATGTGATCTTTAAGATATGAGTGAACCTGCATTAGATTTGTAATTTCAAGATGTAAGATACATGTTTAGGAAATACCTTTAAACTATTCAATATAAATGGCCTTAAATAATTGAATACAAATGATAAAATTATATGTAAGCCTCATTTATATGTCTAAGGTACATGTTATTTGAATGAAAATACAATTAACTATTGATATTGTATAATCTTGCAGGATCTTATTATTGTTAAATTTGGTTGGGCCTTGGGCAACTTTGATCACCAAATTTTAAGAACTTCTTTGAACCCCTTAAGAAATGTCATATTGGAATTACTGATTTAGGGTGACAGGATGGCTTATGGGGATTTACGCTATGAGTATCCTAGGAGAAAATGGCATGGTTCAAATGAATGGCACCAGAAGTTTCTAAGGCAACCAAATTTCATTAAGAGCCTTTAAAGAAAAAAATGATGGCTTTTAGGGTTTAGGGTTTAGACTTTAGAGTTTAGGGTTTAGGGTAATAGGAGGCCAAGGGGATTTAGGTGATTTGTGATGGCTTAAGGGGATTTACGTCCGTGAGGTCCCTAAGAGAAAATGGCATGGTTTCAAATGAATGTGGCCTATGAAGTTGCCCAAGGCAACCAAATTTCATTAAGAGCCTTTAAAGAAAAAATGATGGCTTTAGGGTTTAGGGTTTTAGACTCTAGAGTTTCAGGGTTTAGGGTAATAGGATACTTAAGGACCTACATGATCCTAGGAAACACCACATGAGATAAGGCAATGAAATTTTGGTGAGTTGCCATAAACCAAATTTCATTAAGAGCCCAAGAAAAAAATGATGGCTTTAGGGTTTACGGTTTAGACTTTAGAGTTTAGGTTTTAAGGATTTAGGATAACTTAAGGGGATATATGTAGTAAGATCTTAGGAAAAAATTACATGGCATAAGGGAATGAAATTTGGTGGTGTTGCCTAAGGCAACCAAATTTCATTAAGAGCCTAAGAAAAAATGATGGCTTTAGGGTTTACGTTTAGACTTTAGAGTTCAGGGTTTAGGGTAATAGGATAACTTAAGGGATGTACATGTAAAGATCCTAGGACAAAATTACATGGCATAAGGGAATGAAATATGGTGGATTTTCCTAAGACAACCAAATTTCACTTTATGGTGTTGGGTAGGACAAAATGAATGGTTTAGTGTTTAGGGTTTAGATTTTAGAGTTCAAAGTTTAGGGTTTACAAAACTTAGGGTAAATTTTTGGTGCCCCTTGGAATATTTAATGAACTTGCAAGTTAGTGAAGAACATTTTCTTATGGAATAGTTGATTGAGATCTACTCTTGTTTCAACTGACCAACCTAGATCATGAAATCTCATTCATATTATAATCTTGCACGATCTTATTATTGTTAAATTTGGTTGCCTTGGGCAACTTCACCAAATTTTAAGAACTTCTTTGATCCCTTTAAGAAATTTGTCATATTGGGACCCCTTAAGAAATTGATTTATGATTTAAGGTGATAGGATGGCTTAAGGGGATCTAGATGGCTAGTGAGGTCCAAATTTAGTCATACTATAGCCTCGTTGGTTCCATCTAGCTCTGGGTCAAAAGTGTTTACCCCTCTAATAAAAAAAATTTATCATGATGTTAAAAAAGAATCAATCTATACATATCACAAAAATAACAATAATCTTAAATGTAACCCATACTCTAACAATAATAGAATGCTAAATGATCCCCACCCCTAACCATATCCTAATTGAATTGCAAACCTAATTGAAACTTAATTAAATTATAACCTTTACTAGGTAATCTTAAATGTATTCCTATATTATATTATATTTAAATTAATTTATATTTGTATTATAATTATATTAATATTTATTATATATATTCCTAATTGTAACCTAACTATTTACTACAAACCTAATTAAATCTTAAGCCTAATCCTCATTAAAACCCCAAGTAAATTGTAACATTACCTATCCTTAATTGTAATCATATATTATATTTTATGATATTAAATATTTATATTATTTAATATATTATATTAAATATAATATATTAAATAATATAAATATTTAATTATATTTCTTTTATATGAATCATCCTCCTAGATCTCTAAATTGTAATAATAGCATGTAGTTCCTCCAAACTATCATGATGTACTTCCTCCCTTTCCCATGTAATAGGTGTACCTTGTAGGTGTTAAATGGTTCCATCTTGGTCTCCTTATTGATGCATTTCTATCCTTCCACATAAATCTATATAGTATCAAAATATAGGTAATTTTATGGTTAAATTGAATCTCTCTTAATTGCTAAAGAATCCATTATGATTGAGGATGGGTGGATTATTATCTAGGATCACATCTTAAAAATCCTATAGAGGTCATGTGGTATGTTTTTCTTAATACATATATTCCCATACAAGCCTCTTTCCATGTATTATCAACTCTCCTATATAATAGACACCTTCCTAGATTTAAATTTCATATGATATATATGTACCCAAGTGTTTCCAATTGGAATTGCTATAATTATACTTTTATGGCATTCTAGATATTCAAAATAGTTTTCATAATCCAAAATAGACCATTCTTGATTGAACCTACATAATTTTAGGTATGTCCAATGAAAGATTAGGGTCTAGGGTTCATAAATTCCAAATGCTTTAGTGTTATGGGTTTAGATTTTATAGTTTAGGGTCTAGGGTTTAGCAAACTTAGGGTGAAGTTTGGGTGGCCCTTGGCATAATTTAGACTTGCAAGTTAGTGTCAATTGGAATCGATTGTACATGTTTAGATTTACGAATTTGTTAACTAAATTTGCAAACAAACATCAAGATAAAATTTATGAATTTTAACCATTCTTTAACATATTGATTTCTAATCTAATTATAATTTAATATTGAAACTACAGTTTAATATATATCATTTTTTCCATACAAAGCAAATAAAATTTAAAACATTTAAGCAATGTGAATGATTTTTTTTGAGCTCGAAATTACCTAGTTTTCAAAAACAAAATGATTTGTTTGATTCCAATTTAGGGTTTTAACAAAAAAAATTTGTTCCAGTTCAATTTCGAGTTTCAATTTTAAACAATTAGGGTTTTAATGAATTTTTTTTGTTTCAATTCAAACTAGGGTTTTCAAATTCAATTTTTTTCGTTTGATTTGAATTCATGGTTTCAAAAAGCTTGATTTGGATTTGTAAGTGCAATGTTTTTATTTCATTTTGATTTCTAGGGTTTTGAAATGCAATTTTTTTTGTTTTGTTTCAATTAGGGTTTTCAAAATCAATTTTTGGGTTTAATCAAACAATTTAGGTTTCAAAAGTTAAATTTTGTTTCTAAAACACAATTCAAGGTTTTTTTTTTCATTTTTATTAAAAAACATTTAGGTTTCATTGCATTTTTTTGTCTATTTTTACAATTATTCAATTCTACTATAACAATTAAAAAAATGATTAAAACGTGAAATAAATTTAAAAAAAATGCTAAATTAACTTATTTCTTTCAAAAATTCAATTCAAAATAGAAAAATTGAAAAAAATGGCGTTTAGGTGGGGTACCTGTAGCTGGTCGTGGGGTTGTTGTTGCCAATACTTAGGGTCCCATCCGCAGAGTAGTGAAAACTTTTTTTTTTTAAATAAATAGCAGTATAAAACGGGATCCCGATTTATAGAAATCAGGATCCCGTTATTTATAAATCGGGATCCCGTATTTTATAAATCGGGATCATGTTTCTTATAAATCGGGATCCCGTTCTGTTTCCATTGGTTTAGAATCCTATGGGAAACAGGATCCCGATTTTTAAAAAGCCGGATCCCGTTTCGTCTCAGGCTCGGGATCCCGAACCGTAATGGGATCCCGATTTTTAAAATCGGGATCCCGTTTATTTAAATCAGGATCCCATTTCCTCAATGCCGATTTCAATTTTTGGTTAAGGGAAAAATCTTCCACGTTTCATGGACTCAACTTTGTGCGGTTACCCTTATGTTCTATCCATACCCATCCAAAAAATCATATTCATCTTCTTCATGAAGTAACATTGGACACCTATTTGTGTCATGTTTGTCCCACTTTATACTTTACAATATATACTTACTATATTTCTAGGGAATTTCCCAAGTTCCCCTCTTAGTATGGTAGCCCTCTTTGTGCCTTCATTATCAAACATTCATTCCTTAGATGTTCTTCCCTATTGTAATTATTAAACCAAAATTTACTTCTTCTAGGTAGCGGAGAAGTCTCATCTTTCTTACCTTTCATTATAATTTCTTACTTCAACATTACATTTTCTAGCTCAAATTGAAATTATCAATTTCATTATTTCCTGATAAATCATTATCCCTTATCTTTGACTAGGAATATATTCTGGTGATCAATTCTACTACATCCTTATAGGAAGAGGAAATATTCACTACTACTTCTACTATAATGTGAGAGGCTAAACCTAAAATAAAACACTCAATTCATTTATTTTATGTCAAGGTTTCTTCTAGCTTTCTAAACACACTTTTAAATCATTGTTCATAATATTTCATTAATTCCTCCTTACTTTTTGTCATCTTTCATAGTTTATTTGCTTTTTGTTCATACATTAGGTGAATGGAAATGGGTTAGGAATCATTAATGTGGGGTGTCTAATGCTAGAAGAAAAAATAGCAAGGCAAATAAGATGAAAGAATTTCAAGGTTTAGAGATTGGTTTTATCACATACCTTATCCCTTTTGTTATGACCTGGTATGAGTAATCCTACAAGTATGGATTCCACAAGGAGGAAGTTGGATGGGAAGTGGATCGAGGGAAAAGAGTAGGGAAAATACTAAGAGATCAATATTTTGAGACTTAAAGGAAAATTGGATCCTCAAATTAGGAATTAAGGATGGTGAATACTCAATGCTAAAGGAGAGAAAGCATGGAAAGTGCAAGTGGAGAATAATTAAGGTTCATGGATTAGTCTTATAGCTTAAGAAGTACATGATTACATGGAGACCTAAAATCCTAGGGCCAAAGACAAAGAAAAAGGAGGGAGTTGAAGCATGGGTAAATCCATGATAAAGTACCTAAGTAATGAGAAGTCTAAAAGACAAATAATCAAAGGTTTCAAACAAAAATGTAAATGTTGGGTTTCAAGGAATGGAGGGAAAGAACACTAGCAAGAGGAAACTTGTATACCCAATAAAGGCTACAAATAAACACAATCACCCCTAATACTTAGAAATTTCTATAGAAGTTAAGATATTTAGGGATGTGACAAGTACAATGAAAGACAAAAAACTACAACAAGAACATTTTTTAATAAAGGGGTCTACTGAAGGAATTCTTAGATTGGTTACAACTAGTGGCTGAAAAATAGTTATATTAAGAAATGAAACACTTGACTTAGATAAATTTTCACTTACTAATATAGGCCCCAACATCACCTAAAAAGGGGCAAGGGAAAGATATCACATAACAACTATAGGGAAAATAATATATTTTTGATTAAATATCAATGAGGGATTCTATAGGAAACAAAATCAAACTTAAAAAGAATTAGAAGCACACTAGAGTCCTTTTAGTAAGAATGATATGCAAGGTAAAGGCTCAAAAGAACAAACATCAACAAAGGGTTCCCTGATTTTATCTAAAATTAGAGTTGTTGTTGCAAGGCATAAAGAAGTGGAAACTTTATTAGAGAATGTACATGAACATTCTAGGATAAGCAAACCAACATAAGAAACAATATATTAAGGTTTATCATAATTAAAGCTTTTCAAAATAACTTCATACAAGATATTAATCTTCATGAATTAACAAGGCCTTGGACTAATCCATGGAAAAATGTGTATGCAAGTGAGTTTATTTCCTCCTCGTGAAATCAACTAAACAAATAATTAGAAGTAGGAATTGCAACAATCTTAGAGATAAATTTTATTGCAATGTGACAATTAACACACTTTTGAAGGTTTTTAACAAGTCTAATAGTTGTTCTAAGGGCCATGTCTAGAAAACCAAAAGCAATTGACAACTTTTCACTATGGTGGCAAAGAAATAATGTTTCCCCTCCTTTTCCACACCACTAAGTGTCTAGTGTCTGAAAAATACCTTGCTGCCTTCATCTCCCAAACCAATTTCTCCAACTTTGCATAGATATATTGTGACCTCCTACACAAGAAGTGTAACACCCCGTCGTGCGAACCCCAAAGGACAATTAAAGATATAAACATTAACAAAGTAAATATTAACAAATATAACACATACAAGATAAAGCATTGAAAAGAAACCATCTGAGTACACAAATACAACATATGCATAATTAACTTAACACATTGAATTACAATTGCCATGGCCAATAACCGCACTGAGTTAACATTACATTGCAATACAATCCTCAAGAGGTATAATGATACAAAAGTGTTTCCAAACATAAATGGAAACCATACACAAGATAACATGATACAAATAAATAGATGAAAATTGGCTCCAAGACAGATACAACTCTGGAGTCGCTGCAACCGCACCAATCCGCACCTCTCGATCCTTGACTGGGGACCCAATGGGGTGCTTAGCACGTTCCACCTGACCATGTGAGTCTGAAGACCCACCCCCCGTGCTAGGAGCTGACAAGAAGAGTCCTCAACCAAGAACATCCAAACACGGAAACCACAAGACTCCACAACATACAAAAGTATGACAAAACTCAAGGATTACAAAGACATAATCAACAACAACCAAGAGTCATTAAAATAACTTAAAATCATACATCTCATCACATAAATCAAAGCAATGACCAGTAACAAGTAACCAAAGGATGATCATGAAACACTTCCAAATCAACTAAATTAATAAACATAATACAATTCCAAATTGCAATTAAACAACACCATAACATCATATCACAGTATCATAAGATACAAGATCGTAAATCAAATATAAATGAGATCATACAAGACCACAAAACATACTAAAGATGTATTAAAACAATAATCATAAATCAATTTAAATCAATTCAAACAACAATCTAAACCAACTCCCATAACCCACTTCCAGAGGAACACAATAAAGTAAAACAAATGGGCAACTAAGGAAGAGTGTCATCGCATAGCCTACATGGGTTCTCCTGGCCCTTCCTCCTACTTGAGGCGCCGTCACCATAGGGTAGCTCATGCCGAGCCGATAACCTCTCATGAGGACGAGGTTACGACCTTGCCAACCATGGCCTTCTTAGCCTTCCATTAGTCTGCGGAAGCACTAATGAAGACGAGGCATCCATTTTTTTTTTAATCTTATTATGATATTACTACCCAACCCTCCTAAGTTAATTATTAGGTTTTCACTTGATTACCAACTCACTCGTGGGTTCTCCTGTGCTCTTCCCCTTACACGGGGCGCCAGCCCCCACGAGGAGCCACTCTCCCTAGAGACCCAACAACATAAAAAAACCAAGGGTTGTACCATCATAATTTGAACCAAGAATCACAATAGAGAAGCATGCGAGGCATTACCCATCTCGCTCCAAAAACATAATCAAAGTCTCAACCATTCCCGTACACCCCTTGCTCAAAATCATGAAACCAAAACACTTGCCACATCAAGGGCACATAAAGAGAGAGAACATCAATTATCAATCATCTCAAGCCTCTGGAAGCCAAAAGAATGAAAACCCACAAACAAGGGTAAAATGAAGCAACATGAGTATTTCTCCAATAATTCCAACACAAGGATAAAATTTCCTCAAATATAAGGGTAACTCAAAAAATCCATACAAGGGAAGATTCATCAAGACCCATCCACAAATCAACAATGGTGTCACCTCAAATAGGAAAACGCACAAGAAAATCAAACTTTAATTCAACGAAATCACTTAATGAAACCAAAAGCCACCAACTAGGTATTCCATGGGAGACCTCAATTTTCTCCTCACAAGAATCCCCTTATGATGGTACGCAAATCACCTTCATAAAATCAACAACATAGCAATGACAATAGTAATTGCAAGGCCACAAGAACTATTTTCAATTTAAATATAATGAGTGAATACATTAAAGTAAGATCAACAACTCCATCTAGACTACATAATCAACTTAGATACAAAATAAATCAAAAATTCAAGAAGATCAACTATCCACAACTCAAAAACCAAAACACAAGTTCCCAGTTACATTGCAACACAAATTAAATGACAAAGGATTCCTTGAATCAAAATTGATCTCCAAGGGCATTCACACCAATACGGAAACATCCAAAAACAATCCTTCAATAATAGAGATAAAAGCATGCAACCAGGCATCCAAGGGACCAATTAAAGAACACCTTAAATACTCAACCACTCACAACCCACAAAAACACTTGCATAACAACAACCACAAATTCAAATGAGAACAAAATTTATTAACCAATCAATTAATGACCAGAACTAAATAACTTTACAACTTCCCCAACGGAATTACTCAATTAACTAAAACAATCCAAGATAACCATCACAAGTATTCTAAAATATTTATCCATAAAGAGAACTTACAAATCAACCATTAAATGAATATAAAGGAAGTCAATTTTCAAAGATTAAAATCCCATTTCACAAATAAACTATCCAATTTGAGAATATCCTACTCAATCTCTAACCATTCCCATACATTTAAATTTCCCCTTTCATTTATCAACAGAATTGAAAACTACTTAATAGCTGGATAGTTAACTCATTATTATTTCCTAACTACTTATGTCCAAAACATTATTTCCATTTTCCTTTCATCATACTAATTTAACACTCACTTCCAATATTTAAATTAATTGTGAAAACCACTTAAGATCAATTGTTTATACTTTAAAATGACAATAATATCAATACTCTAAATACTTAAACTACATATTAGAACTTACCACCTAAGAAAATCTTAAATCTATCTAAATAAATTTACACACAATAAAAACCTTTTTAAAACCACTATATCTACATCTATTTTAATTCTTTTGAAGGAAGGAAAGTAGAAAGAGAATAAATCTTTTCTAAGAATTCAACAAATCTACAAGACTTAACTTCATAAATAAAATAACTTATTCAATTTTATATTAAATTCTATTTCCACCCTATACACATTTAAAAATAAGAATTAGACAATCAATGCTGATATATATATATATATATATATATATCACAAATTGCCCTTCTACTATATTATCCTATCAAATTTCACAATTTAACAAATTAATAGGAATTATTTTCTATTTCAAAATATTCACTCAAAACAAGAATTAAATAAATCAATGCTGCCATATATTCATAAATTGATTTTTCTACTAACTTATCTTCTTATAGTTGGTAATTTAATAAATCAATAACAAAAAACAGATTTCTTTCTATTTTATTATTATTTCCATTTTAAACAGATTCTGTTTTATTTTAAAAAAAAAAAAAGAATGTTTTATTTTGACAAAATTAAATAATCAGTGGAATCTGAATAAATAAGTTTAATAAATATATATATACAAATAATTTCAAAACAAATATTATTTATTTATTTTTATTTTTTTTATAATTTCAAAACAAATATAATACAACAGAAACTTGAATCTTAATTAAATTTTTCTTTTGATATATATATATACATATATATATTGCATACAAAAATATTTCGAATACAGAGAAATAAATTTCAATTGTACAATTTATTGTTTCAATATAAATATTTAACACAGAATATATTTGTAAAATTTATCTACAAATGGAAATTTACACAACCTCGAATTCACAGTCATGAGCTTATTCTTTTACTGGTTCACTATTATTATTAACACAAAACTACAGTAACACTGTTCAATTCCAGAATCCCAACAAAATTTCACTTTAAATCAATAACAGTCCCACCCCAGTAAAGCTTTCCTGATTGAAAAATAGTCCAAAGCATTTCTAAAGATTCGAGAATTTTCTACAAGCATTAAATTTCAATTCAAGAGAAAATTTCATTCACAGCAAGGAATTCTTATTTCATTTGATGCTATAAAGAAAATAATTTAAAAGAAGAAGAAGAACCTGGCGTCTTGCGCCTGTAGATAACTGTTGAAGCTTTATCCTTCTTGCTGACCCAATCCTTCCAGCAGCAGCTCCAAGATCCTCCCTCAAACTTAAATCTTAATCCTCACATGAATTCTCAGAAGAATAAAAGAACACAATACTATATTTGAAAGATGACAGCCAAATTCTCCAAAATCTATTTCAAAGAGAGTGCAACCCCCCCCCCTTCCAATTCAAAATCCTCTAAATAAAATCCCACACCAAAGTCTCTTCCATTTCTTTTTCTAGCGAATGCCAAAAGTCACTTCTTTTTGAAAAATAAAATTCCAATCCATTCGAATCCACAAAAGATTGAGCTTTTTATTTATTTATTTATTTATCATTTCCACAACCAATTTAAATAAACACATGCATATTAAAATAATTAAAAACAACTATTTATAAAATTTTCTTCAAAACACCATTAATATTTTTGCAAACTACCACAACTTTTATTTATTTATTCTTCATATTCTCCAGCTCTCTTCGACTTCCAAATGCTCTATAGGTGAAGTTTCATTTTTGGCTTTAAAACACTTCAGCTTCATATTTCCTTATCCATTTAAATTTCTTATTATAATAATTATCTTTTCAAGATTATTTTGTTCATAATTATTATTAACTTCAATAATTTAAATCAATTTATCTAATAATATCACTTTTACATTTAACAAATTAGTTTAATTTGATCATTGGTTCTAAATTATTTGATTTGATTTAATTGATTATTATTTTAATTTCTAATCATATTTTAAATAACTTTGCAAATCACTTATGATTTAATTAATTATTTAAACATGATTACAAACATATTATATTTTCCACATGATCAAATAACACAGAAATCAATGAAGCACACATAGAAACTTACACACAAGTCCAAAACAACCGACACGGAGGGGCATTACATCCTCCCCCCCTTAGATATCGACTTACTCCTGGAAGTCGAGCTCAAGCATAAACATGGTAACACAACAATATTAATGATTATAAGC
>VDFB02205624.1:0-12657 GCA_007258455.2 Sequoia sempervirens
TTATGCAGACCTATCACAGAAAGGAATCATATACACATTTGTTCTCCCCATTTACACACAAATGTTCAATGTTGACCTAAAGGCCAAGACCAGGACATATCAGAGCGTTGAAGAGCGTAATAGAGAAATTATGAGCACCCAATGGTGCCAACAACCAATTACACAACAATCCAAGGTAATTCAAAGGTCTATGTTTAAACAATAAATGCAATACATTATAACTTTGTTGAGCAGAGTCATTGGTTTAAGAGATGCAAGCAAATTCGAACCCTGGATGTTCATGATAATATCCCGCATGATAGAGGGTCATGTGGAATTGCATTAGGGAAAATTGATAAGTGGAAGTCTACATGAACAGATTACTACATTCCCCAAAACCAGATGCTTCTACATGTCATGATATGTTATTTACTCATGTGCTATGAGAGCCAGTAAACAAGGGTTGAAATAGATTGGTACTCTAGGCACAAAGGTTGGCAACAATTTGATATATTCACATCTACCCTAGATCACCATCCATGAGTATATAAAGATGATTACAAGAAAGTTAATGATTTGTTCTCCATGAAATTGGTGAGAAAAATGGAAGGTGATAAAGGTAAAAGATTATCCCTGGAAGCACAAAGTTCCATTCGATCTATGGGAGGTTGGTACATACAGTTCCCAACTTACTCCTACATTAGAGTGGAGGGATTTGATGGACACCCATTCATGTTGCCCAAGTATCCTACAAATAAAAAAAAAATTATTGGAATTAGTGAGATAGTTAAAACCATCTCAGGCTCTTTATAGCCATGCTCGCAAAAAGGCCTATTTTAAATTTCCCATTATAATAGGAAATTATAAGTGCAATGCAATTAGAGTAACTGTTTTGTGTGAAGAAGAACTGAGGACCTACCATTTTGAAGAATTCCCACTCCAGAGAGTGTATTATGATATTGAAGGAAATATTGCTAAAAATATAGTTGGTTTTCGTGCTCATATGCCTCATTTAGAAGATTATTGGCTTAACTATGAAGATGAGCACGTGGTAAGAAGAAGAAAATATGAAAGAATGAATTTAAGATTTTCTCAGATGGTCAAGCTTTATGAAATCCTAGACCAATTGGAAGAAGATGATGGTCAGTGTTGAATTAATTTTATAATGATGACAGGGTATATGATGAACCCATTCCAGACCCAGGTGTTGATGATGAGATATGACATCAATTGATGAGTTCAATAGACCAGTCTTAAGGTATACTCAACACTGTATTGATTATTTTTTCAAAGGTTTGAGAGAAAGAGGAATCAAACCTATCTTCTAAGAAGATAAAAGTAGGAAACAAAGAGATGAAACTACTTTTGAAAGTGGAGAGCCTACCAAGAAGAAAAGAAAGACTAGTAAGGTGACTCTGGGTACTAGAATTGAAGAAAGAACCCCTGAAACTACAAGACAAGAAGTTCCCATAAAACCATTTGATAAACAAAAAGATGCAAAGATAGGTAAATTTAAATCAAAAGTGAGACCTAAAGGTGCATCTTCCTCTATAGCTAAACCAAGAACAAGAGTAATTATTGATGAAGGAACAAAAGCAATGTAGAAT
Organism: Sequoia sempervirens; assembly: GCA_007258455.2. Classification (NCBI taxonomy): domain Eukaryota; kingdom Viridiplantae; phylum Streptophyta; class Pinopsida; order Cupressales; family Cupressaceae; genus Sequoia; species Sequoia sempervirens. Next base: position 1,587 of record VDFB02205624.1, read on the forward strand.
GTTGGTGCACAAACCAGGTCTGCATCTCAAAGGGCTACAACACTATTTACCTCTCCCCCTTCTGTTAATATGGCTAGTATGAAACAAGCACTAGGAGGGACTCCTATGGCTTTAGAGGAAATTTTTGAAGAAGATGAAGCTAGAATTAAAGAACAGGTGGACAAATGGGGTGCTATGTGGGAGAAAGTGAAAGAAAAGAAGTCTAAAGAAAAACCCATGGTACACCCGGTGATAGAAGAAATTCAAGCTACAAGTTGTAACCCCATAAATGTTGAAGAAGAAGAGTTTATTCAAGGAACGCTCACCTCAGAGGTAGGAAAACCTAGCGTACTTGAAATGGAAATAGGGGAGACAGGAGAGAAAAATCCTATTGATGAAATAATTGTTGAAGATACTCTTGATTCCCAACCTTCACTTGGGAATGTGCAAAATGTTAATGAACACTCGCATGTCTTTGAAGAATCAGAGAAAGGCCATGTTGAAACTGAAATTCCAGAAGAAGAAGCTACACAGTTTGTAGGAGATGGAATTGAAAATAGAGAGAATCCTGGTGTAGTAGTGAATGAAGAAGATAATGTTCAAAGAGATGAAATAGAAAATATGGATAGACAAGAAAATATAAGTCTCCAATTAGAGAAGGCAGTGTCAAATCCTACTAATCTCGAATCTATGCCAGATATCACTAAAGAAATCCCCATTTTGAAAAATGTGGCAAACCAAAGAGAAGAAGTTCCTAAAACAAGTGGTAAACAAGGACAAGGAAATGTTATAGAGGTACAACAAGATGATGATACACCTGATTGGTTAATCAGGGAATTAACTTCTCTAATGGAAGTGGAAGTAATACCTCTGAATCTTAATAATTTTATACAAGAAGTAGGTACTCCTAAACCTAGGCGCATAGCAAAGACAAAGCATGTCATATAGAGAAATGCAAATGGCAATAGAACTATTTAGATAGCCACTCCAACAATTGACAAGGACATACATGAAATAATGCCTAAGGAGTATAAGATCACAAGTATTAATCTTGGACACTCATCTTGGCAACAAGAATTAGAGGAAATAAAAGTAAACTTAAATGCTACTGTTGCCAAAGTACAAAAACATAAACAGAAGAAAAGAGAATTGAAAGAACAGGTTGCTACCTTGGAACACTTTATTAAGTCATTGACTTTATCTGGTTGAGAACAAGCTGAACTGTCTCAACATCCGGTGTTGATGTCACAGGAGCAAGTAGACGCAATTGTTGCAGTTCGTCATAAAATGAATATGTTCAAAGAATGGATTGAATACTGGGTAAAGTAAGGAGAAGAATTTATTACAGATGCAATTAGAAAGTACAAGGAAGCATGCCATCGTTTAGAGAAATTGAAAAGACTTGAAGATGAATGTAGATTTCGCCAGGAGTAGGTCATCGATGAAAGGCGAAACACTGAAATTCTCATGCAGTCAGACATCCAAGAATTAATACAGAATAATGTAATATCAGGGCATGTAATTTCATTGCCAGGAAAATGGAAGAAACAACTGAAATGGGAAGGTGACATGTTAATACAATGTATTAAAGGATTTGAAAGAGTCACCGTCGAGTGCAGAAGTTTGATTAGTGAAAATCAAGAATTCATTGAAATATTGACATGTCAAGGTTTTGATCCCCAAACATTAGGACATGAGGGAAAGAAAGCTAAATATTTTAAGGAATGGATAGAAAGGATAAATAGAGATCCTGTTCAATTGCTGACGTGAGAGGTCATTGACGAAATAATATAGTGCAAAAATGTTATAGCCAAGTATGAAGCAGACAAATCATAGAAAAATGACATCATACTTCAAGTAACTAAAGAATATATTAGGCTCAAGCTAACTTGGAGAGCAATACGAAGAATTTTAAAAGAGCACATGCATCGAATATTAAGAGCTTTATGAGAATATCAGCTGAAGAAAGAAGGAAGAGTCACAGAGCCTGAGTCATAAACAAAAGAGAAAGAACCGGATACCAGATACCAGAAGTATGATGAAGTTTATTTTGGTTTCAGAAATTTGTAAGATAACTTAGTCCCTGCAAGAGATATTCCTCATTCCTCGTATTTTGGAAGGAAGCTGGTAGCATTGATTGATACAAAGTGTTTGTGTTGAAGTATGAAGACAAGTGTTGTTGTGGATGAAGTCAAAGCTTTGACTATTTTGGAATGTTCTTGATGACAATTGGCAAATGCCACGTTGCACATTTTAATTTGTTGTTTTTGATTCTCTAAAAAACTTTTAAGTTGAAATTCTGGGACCTTGTTTCTATAAAAGGCCATCTCCTCCCACATTTTTATTTTAAGTTTGAAATTTGTGGATGTCGAAGGAGCATAAATTTTTTTAATTTTTGTTCTTTTTTCCTATTTTTTGAACCATTTCGGGGTAAAAATTTGTATGCACGTAGAGATTAATTGATATCAGAGCTTTATGGATAGCTACCTATCTCAATATCTTTTGTATCTAGTTTTGTAAGTTTGGCCGAACAAGACTGTATGTTGCATCATTTAAGGGTGCATATAGAACCTACTCAGTGTCCATAAACAAAACCCTCTCTTTAAAAGCTTGCACCATTTTATACATAGCTGTGAAGCAATCTGGTGAAATATAAAGCGGTTTGCTCTATTTTGATTAATTTTTGGGGCATCCATGGAGAATAACCGGTAGAAACTTTTATTTTTCAGTATTTTTTATACTTTGTTTTAGAATAGATGTTTAATATTTTGAAAATGTTCCAAAAAATATGAATGAATGGTAAAAATTTTGTTGAAAAATATTTTATTTTCCATGAAGTTGTTGAATGATTAATGTTATATCTACTTAAGTGATAGCAAAGAATTTGTGATGTTCATGAAATATTATGTCTAATATTTTAGTTTCATGATGTTATTCGATGAATAAAGTGAAATTTTATGTGAAATTTTTACAATTCTTAGCAAAGCTAGAAATAACCGTAGTCCCTTTGAGATTAACAAAAAATATCACATCATTACCCAAGAGTGACCCTAGTGCAACCATGACCTAGTTATTGGAGACTTGGGATTGAACAAAAGCCAATCTATCTTTTGAATGTAGAATTTTCCCTTTGGTTTTCTTTTTGTTCCATATCTTTCAAGAAGGATAGGCTCTTTTGTGGTCTTGTCTATAGAGATTTTTATTTGATTTTGTTTATCATGAAGTAAAACTTCATCATCAACACAAACTCTGCTTAAGTTGGTATGCAACTTTGGATCAAAGATATCATATGTGAAATCCTTGACCACCTTTGGATCAATGTTGTCTCCCAACGTTACACTTCTAGTATGGGGCAAGTCTTGTTCTTCTATCATTGGTTCATTTGCAAATGAGATATCCGCAAATATGTCAACATATGTTGGCTAGAAGAAAGCACCCCTACTAGAGGATGATGCTTCGACAACCATTATCATATTTTTTTGAAAAGTTTCTACAACACTTGATTTTGGACTTAGAGAATTTTACTTCTACGACAAGCCCACACTTATAAACTTTTTTCCTTGGTAATAAATTTTACTCGTGTTTTAAGGAGTGAATGCATGGCCACCAATACTAGCCTTTGGAGTACTGCCAGTGATGCCAGTGAAGGGTAATACGTGTGGTATAAATGCTTTCATTCTTGGGAAATGTAACCTCTACCAGGGAAGGGAATTTTAGTACATTCCTTGCTCAGTTTTTGGTGAAGGACAACCTTGAGAAATGGGAGACATAATTAGAAGGGATGTATTTATTAATTATGCAAGAAGTGGTTTTTAATGATGGTGTTTTCAAGTGATGAAGTTGGCTAATGATCACAAAGATGATGAAAACATGGCAATATTCCATATACCTATTTATTGATAACATCACTTGAATTAAATTTCAAACTCCTACGAAATCCTTGTTGTACGATTTTCCTTAAGCTCTCGTCACCAACTTGCATTTCTCATTGTCATTACGATAAGGAAAAATGTTTTCCATTTACATAATTTCTATTTCACATTTTTCTATAAATAGAGTATTACCTTCACATAAATAGTCATTAAGTTTGAAATCCTTTTTTGTTCTTTCTTTTTCTCTTAGAGAAAAATGGGTACTCCAATTAGACTTTTGAGTCAGAAGTTGCAGGCCTCTGTTATCAAAGAAATATTCAATGACAGAATTAAGTGCCTCTTGCGAGCCAAAAACCACTTGTCCATTATCACATTCAAGTGGGTATTAGGGAAATGTCATAGACCTGAACCAACATTATTGCAATACAAACATCATCTCCCAGTTTGTTGCATCTCTATTAGACCTGGACATCACAAGCCATGGATAGTAGAACTTTTCCAAACCATATTTTTCCTGATGTACTTAGGAGGACTCAAGGAGATCATTGATGTGGCTATTCCTAGTGTCAAAATCCCTTCTACAATGGATTTGCATTGACACATTGATAATGTGGAGGTGGTGTTGTGGCCGCCTCTTCTCTCAAAATTTTTGATGACTCTTTTCCAACACCATCAATGAGTGATTCCTACCAACTCTTACCTTAATCTTCGTATCAACAATATTGAGACAATCTATGGTATGGAGTGGATTACTACTTCTGAGTAGTTGGTCTATAATCCTAGTGGAGAAATGGTACATGTTGATGACTAACATATGGGAAGCTTTCCATGGACATGTGAAATGAAAGTTTTATCACAGTATTGTCTTGAGAAACTATGTTTTGCTTGTTGTGAACTGGAGGTTGGGAGTTCATGCCTTTTTGTTCCATTACCTTAAATTTTTTGATGAATGATCGATGAATATGCTTTTTCACCATTTTTGAGAAGAAGAATTTTGTACTTTTCCCCCTTGAGCTCATGAGCTCCAGTAAAATATAGGCCTTCATGCCCTAACTATACATAATATTTTGGCATATAAATACAATATAGCTTTTCTCTATTTTAGCTCTTGTCTTATTTGCAAAACCTTTTTACAATTTTTTTTACATATGGTACATAAAGTGAATTTTTTTAAAGAACTATGAGCTTTTAATTGAATAATTTCAAGTGAATATCATTCACTGACATTCCCATAACATTTCCATCCAAATATTCAAAATCATACACATTGTTGGAATTGCATTTAGAAATATGAAAGGGACCCTTCCACAAGGAATCAAATTTGGTGTGTTGGCCTGGTTTCGTAGTCCACTCATCAAATTTTTGCACAAGACTCCCCTCCCTAAAACCTTTGTTGGAGATATTTTTGTCAAACCATCATTTGACTACCTATTGATGTTTTATCATGGCATTGAACACCTTTTCTCTTTTCTCTTCAAGGTTTAGTAGCTCAGTAAGCCTCACTTCCATCTCGCTGCTTTCTTTGACCTCTAAAGACTTTAGCAATTGTAGTATTGGTATCTCCATTGTTTTAGGTAGGACTACTTCCTTCCCGTATATCAACTCATAAGGAGAGGCCTTTAGAATTTACTTAGGAGTAATGCAGTCTACCCATAAGGCTGCTCATAGATGCTTGTGCCATTCCTTTAGATGCTCTGATCTGATGCATTTGATCAACCTAATCATGTTCTTGTTGGTGGATTCTTCCAGTTTGTTCCCCTACGGGTAATAGTTTGATGAAGTCAGAAATCTCGGACCCCACAAAGGCTCATGCGTTGTCTAAAATAATGGTCTTTGCCACCAGCTCCTCTGGGAAGCTAGTGATCTTAGCTTAAGTGGCATTTTTCAAAGGGGCTACCTCCATCCACCTGGTGAAATAATCAGTGGCTATTAAGATCCATTTGTAACTCGAGCTAGCTATGGGATTGATCATCCCAATAAAATCTAACCCCCACTATGTGAAGGGCTCCTCGATCACAATCGAGTTTAGGGGCATTGCAAAGTTCTTTCACATGCCAACAAAATATTGGCACTAAGTGAAATTTCTTACTACATGGTGATCGTTAGAGAACAATATGGGCTAGTAGTATCTTTCCCACATGATTTCTAAGGTAGTAAGCTTGGTGGATAAATTTCCACCTTTTGGGCTACTACAAAATTCAATCAAGATTCTATCTGCTTGAAATTTATCCATGCAATGAAGAACTCTGTCGTAATTTATTTCAAATAGAATTTCATTAACAAGTACATATTCGACCCCTTGAAGCCTATAGTATCTTATTTTGTGTGTCAAAACATCAGGTGGGTATCAATGATTTGCTTGAATCTCATCCAATCAACCACCTAGGACTCATCTAACTTAAATTGATTTGTATTTAGACCTAGTCAACCTCCTCTTCTTCCTTGGGGTTGAGCTCTTGAGTGAGATACTCGCATAAGCCTCTTCCTTTGACCAACTTTGTTGATTGAATGTCAACATCATACTCTAGGATCTTAGTGATTTCACCTTCTATGATGTACTCCCTCACACTAGGATGACAAGGACTACAATTTTACTAGCCGAAACCAAATGTTAGGACTTTTTGAGGCTTTTGATAATGGAAAAGGCCTACTTCTATACAAAATTATATCTAGTTTCATACGACTTCAAGGTCCTTGAATGGAAAGTGATGGGGTGTTCTCTGCTTCCCTCCTTATCCTTTTATGTGAGTATAAAGGTTATGTTGTGTTGGACACTATAAGCATACAGTAAAATTTATTTTAAAAAATCTAGCTTGGCTAACACCAAAGGTGTGGAGATGGATACCTTGATCTTTTCAAAGGAAATTTTTCCTTCCTAAGTCCATTTGAATGCTAAGAATTTCTTTAACATTAACATGATAGGTATCACAATGCTACAAAATCTAAAATGAATCGACTAATGAAGTTAATCTTCCCCAAGAAAGACTGCAATCCCTTTTGATTAATAGGTAGTAGTAGTTCTATTATAGCCTTCACCCTTTCAGGATCAATGGCTATCCCTTCTTTGGATACCACAAAGCCAAGAAATTTTCCTTGTGATACTACAAAGACACATTGCTTGGGATTTTAAGAAATCCCAAACTATTGCAACTTCTATAAAACCATTTCCAGGTGATCAAAATTATCACCCTTGTATTTTTATAATATGGTTAGGTCATGTAAATATATGAGAATGATCTTGTTGATCAAACCCCCAAAGGCGATGTCCATCGCACGTTGAAAAGTGGCACCCACATTTGAGAGGCCAAAAGGAATTTTCACATATGTGAACATTCCCCATTTGGTGGTGAACGTCATATTGTTTTGATCCTCTTCTTTCACATAGACTTGATTGTAGCCCAAAAAAACATCAAGTAATGAGAACATTTTTGACCCCACTATGGTTTGTAAAATTTTCTCCATTGAAGGAAAAGGGTAGTGATCTTTTAATGAGGCTTTTTTCAAGTCCCAAAAATCTACAAAAAGTTGAATCTCACCATTCTTTTTTCAGACTGGGACCAGATTAGACACCTAAGTGTAGCGCTTAATTGGGTATATAATCTTCAACTTGATCGACTTTGTAAGCTCTTGTGCCATTAGGGCTTCCACCTTTGAGTTGACCAACCTTTGCTTTTTTAGGATGGGCTTGGATCCCTCAACCAAGTCAATAGTGTGCTAGATTATGCTAGGATCATATCCTTTGAGATCATCGTAGGTCTAGGCCATGACTCCATTGTACATAGTGTATAACGATATCAACTTCTCTTTATCATTCTATGACACATTCCTCCCAACTTTGATCTTCCTTCCATCTCCGACGTTGAGGTCTTCCTAGTCCTCCTTGTTGGCCATGAACCTTCATTTATTGTTTCTTTCATCTTCACAGTCAAAGAGGTTCTCTAGAGTGATTAGACCTCATAGGAGCTTACTACTTTTGAGTTGGATCATTTGCTCCCTGCCAACCTCTTTAGATCTAGGTTGTGCTTGATCAGAAAACTCCCTTGACTATCATAGAAAAGTGGAAATTTGGGAATTGTTGTGTGGTATCACAACACGCCCCATTTTTCCCCTTGGGAAAATGTGGACCCCCCTTTTTCTTTTATTTTACCTTTTTGTTTTTTTAAATTTTTGCTTGCTTCGACATTGTTTTGATGCTCGATTGGTTGTTGGTTTTTCTCTCTAATTTTCACTTGGCCTCTTTGTATTATAACCTTTTGTTTTCCTAGTTTTGGTGTTTTGGTATGTTCTTAATGTTTAGTTTGTTACCAGAAACTAGAATCCTAGAATCCTGCGTTGAGCCAAAAGATTTTGTATCTTCAAAAGATTCTAGCTTTGCCTAGTATTTCATTGATCAAATTTTCTAATCCCAGTAATCTCCTCTTTTACCAGAGTCTAGTGCTTTATTGTTTCTTTGATGTAAAAGTCAGAAATCAGAAAGTTTGCTTTGAAATTTCATCAAGTTTATTTTTTAGTTTTGGTTTCTGGTCTTTCTCTTGTTATGGTTTTCTCTTTCCTAGAAAGTATTTCCTGGATCCCGATGTTGTTTGATACTTTTGAAAGCAATACCACAAGCCTCAACCCCAGTGATCATCAATCAATCACATATATTTAATGACATATACCTTGCAAAAAATTAGTGTGACATATAATTTCCACCTATAATCACCGTGTCGTCTTTCTTCTCAAATAGCGATCCAGCACATAAATCTAGGTGTTCGTGATTTGAAGCATAATCTGTAATGATTACACATTTATTCTAGGAATTAATGCGAAATAACAAGTAATTAATGAAGGTGGAGAACTACCTATGTACTTGGCACCACATCAAACATGTAATTTCTTTTACAACACTCTACTTTGCATCATATTGCAAATTTTCTAAAGACATTGAATTCACAAAGCAACATTGGCGCACAAAGAGAGGTAAAATTTTGAGAAACTAAGTTGTAGCTACCAAGGGTTTTGAAGTTTCATCTTGAAGAATCACCATTTTTAACCAGAACTAGGTATGTTCCAAATAACCGATACTTTGATAAGAGTTTCTCAAGCTAGAAAATTGTGATAATGGTATTTTCTCATTTTGAAATTGAAATGTTAATTTTTCTTTGAGTTGTTAAATTTAATCAAAAAATGAATTGAAAATTTTATGAAATGTAAGTTTTGGTTAAATTTAACCCTAACTAGCACACAAGACAAATATTCTAAAAATTGCAGAGCACATTATATCCAAAATGAGCACTTCTGATGCAAGAGTAGAAGATGAATTCAAGTAATGCAATTCACAAGCAGTACCCATTAATGTAGTGGTTACGAATACCCACATGGAATGATCTTCCGACATTGAAATCAGTTCATGGCTGTTGCACGAAAATGCTACCCAATGTACCAAAAATGTCGTATCAAATGGGTTACTTCCTTTAGGAGGGTTTCTGCTAACAATGGAAGCTCCTAAATTAATTATGCAACGCATAAACTATTACAACCCAACCAAAAGGATTGTTGAGAAAGAGGGAATACTTTATGCAAAATTGTCTCAAAAAGGAATCATTTATACATTTGGTCTCCCATCCTACACACAGATGTGCAATGTCGACCTAAAAGCCAAGGCCAAGACATATCAAATTGTTGAGGAGCATAATAGAGAAATTATGAGTACCCAATGGTGCCAACAACCAATCACACTACAAACCAAGGTAATTCAGAGGTCTATGTATAAACAAGAAATGCAAGACATTATAACTTTGTTGAGAAAAGTAGTTGGTTTGAGAGATGAAATTTGAAGACCTGGATATTCATGATAATATCCCATGATAGGTCATGTGGAGTTGCGATAAGGGAAAATTATTAAGTGATTGACCCCTACATGAAAAGATTACTACATTCCCCAAAACCAAATGCTACATGTCATCATGTTATTTACTCTTGTGCTATGAGGCTAGTAAACAAGGATTAAAACTGATTGGTACTCACAGGCGCATAGAGTTGGGAAATGTATGCACATTACCCCAAATAATTGCAGTATAAAGATTATTAAAAACAATTTTAATGATTTGTTCTCCATGAAGCTGGTAGGGACAATGGGAGGTGATAAAATCTAAGAGACTATCCTTGGAAGGATAATTCAGCCTATGGGAGGCTGGTACATATAGTTCCAAACTTACTCCTACATTAGAGTGGAGGGATTTGATGGACACCCATTTATGCTGCCCAGGTATCCTATAGATAAAATTATTTTATTGGAATTAGTGAGACAACTAAAACCATCTCAAGCTCATTATAGCCATGCTTGCAAAAAGGCCTCTTTTAAATTTCCCATCACAATAGGAAATTACAAGTGCAGTGCAATTAGAGTAACTGAGTTGTGTGAAGAAGAGATGAGAACCTACCATTTTGAAGAATTTCCACTCCAGAGAGTGTACTATGATATTGAAGGAAATATTGCTAAAAATATAGCCATTTTTCATGCTCATGTGCCTCATTTAAAAGATTATTGGCTTCACTATGAAGACGAGCTCTTGGTAAGAAGAAGAAAGTATGAAAGAATGACTTTAGGATTTGCTCGAATGCTCAAGCTTTATGACATCCCAGACCAATTGGAAAAAGATGATGGTTAGGTGTTGAACTAGTTTTACAATGATGATAGGGTATATGATGAACCCATTCCAAACCCAGGTGTTGATGATGAAGACATGACATCAATTGATGACTTTACTAGGCTAGTCCTAAGGTATACTCAACAATAGATTAATGATTTTTGCAAAATTTTGAGAGAAAGAGGAATTGAACCCATCATCTCATAAGATAAAAGAAGAAAACAAGGAGATGAATCTACTTTTGAAAGTGGAGAGCCTACCAAGAAGAAAAGAAAGACTAGTAAGGATAATCTAGGTGTTAGAATTGAAGAAAGAACCCCTGAAGCAATAAGATAGGAAGTTCCCCTAAAATTATTGGATAAATAGAAAGATGAAAATATAGGTAAAGATAAACCAAAAGCAAGACCTAAAGGTTCATCTTCCTCTACAGCTAGACCTAGAACAAGAGTAACTATTGATGAAGGAACATGAGCAACAAGGAATGTTGGTACACAAAATAGGTCTGCATCTGAAAGAGTTGCAACATTATTCACCTCTCCCCCTTATGTTAATATGGCTAGTATGAATCAAGCACTGGGTAGGACTCCC
>VDFB02205626.1:0-17638 GCA_007258455.2 Sequoia sempervirens
TTTTTTTAGTCATTCCGAGCACCTGCTTCCCTATTTCGAGTATCCTTTTCCTTTTTTTGAGCATCCTTTTTCTCATTCTGAGCATCCTTTCATCCATTTCGAGAGTTAGTCTCCCATTCTGAGCATTCGTTCTCTCGTTTTAAGCCATCATTCATCCATTCTGAGCTTTTGTCTCCTCATTTCGAGAGTCAGTCTCTCATTTTGAGTGTTTTTTCCCTTGATGCAATCATCCATTTCCCTGATCCAATCATATGTTTCCCCAATCTGATCATTCGTTTCCTCAATCCGATAGTCTATTTGCTTGTTCTGAAGGTCTATTTCTCCATTATGAGGGTCTAAAAGTAGATAGGCAAACTTGCCCTTCAATAGGTGAACTTTCCCAATGGATAGGAAAACCTGCCCAAGAGATAGGAAAACTTGCCCAGCAGATAGGTGAACCTACCTAGTAGATATCGGTGAACATGACCCATAGATAGGGGACCTTGCCCTCTAGATAGGTGAATTTTCCCAAAAGCAAACCTTCATCTGTTTACCTGTCGTTGTTCTCGTTCATCGAAACTTTCTGAAAGTCATCATTTCATCAAAAAAATCACATAGATTCCTAGAACATCATTAGAGTCTATATTCATCATCAAATCATCCATCCCAATCACCTAGGCTTCACTTTAGGAATTTTGATTTTGACGCAGAAACTTACATAGGTCATAACTTTTGATTCGGGTGTCCATTTGGGCTGAAATTTTATAGGTGGTTGATTATGAGGTGGCATGTGGATTCCCAACCAACCCTCAATCGGTGGGCCCCTATTTCGACACATTTTTTAGGACTCAAACTTTCATCTTTACCCTCAAAATTGCAATTTAGTGTTTTTTCCAGTTTTTGAAAAATCATTTTCGTTAATACTCGGAATGCATGTATCACATTTAGGATGTTAGTTGGAAATTCATCGTACTTTAGTTTTAGGAAGTTTTTGGGAAAAAACTAGACTCTCAAAGATATGCCTGTACAGTTACCTAAAATGGAAAAATTTAACAATTTTTAAAAACTGTCAAATCTAGAAAAATCTGATTGTTAGCACCTTATGTCCTCTAGTAGAAAACCCTTGAATCTAGTGTAGAATAAATCTCATCACATCCTACAATAATCCTAATATGATCTTTAATATAATCCCAATTTGAGCTTAACTTAAACCTCAATTTGAGCTTTAGTCCACCTACACCCAAGAGCTTCAAATCCATTCTTCTATCTTCTTCCAATCCATCCTACTACTTTCATCACCTTTTCTTTCTTTATAATTGTTTGTTCCCATATTTTTAATCCCTATCCATCTAATCTAACATCATGAATCCTTATCCTTCACCAATGTAACCAATAATAGTATTCAAGTGGAATCCTAATTACGTTGACGATGATAACGAGAGTCTTGTGGATCAAGAAGAGTATGACATAGATACCCTTGATGATATAATTTCTAGTAAGATTTCCCAAACCTCTTTAAAAAATCCAATCACCTCTCCAAGCTATCCCATCACATCTTCACCCACACCTACTAGCAATCCTTATACTACCTTTGATAGGGGATATCCAGTATCTTCCCCATCTGCATATTCATCATACCCTTCATGGACATAATTTTCATATCCAACATCCACATCCTCTTATCCCAATATAATCTACCATCCCAATACTCCTATTACAATACTCCTATTACAATCCCCCATCCATGTCCCCCTATCCTAATCCTTCTTACCAATCTACCTATCCTAATCCTACATCCACACCTTCTTATTCTAATCCAACATCCACATCTTCCTATCCTTATCCTACATCCATGCATTCTTATCCTTATCCTACATCCACATCTTCCTATCCTTATCCTACATCCACATCTTCCTATCCTAATCCACCCTCCATGTCCTCCTATCTTAATCCACCATCTCAATCTTCCCATCCTAATCTAGGATGTGCATGTGCCACCACGAACATCCTAACAAGATTCCTACCCCTAGAATCTATAGATGTGTTACATTTCTAGTTGGCCGCAAAACTAGCATCTTCTGCCCTTCCTTGATCTACAGAAATCAACCTCTTATCTCCATTTTCAAGCATTCAAACTCACATTCTATCACTTCTTCACTCTTGGCTTGCAATTCTCTCATTCTCTCATACATTCTTGCAACTTCTTGGTCATTCTCTCACTCTCTCAAGCTCGTTCTTGCTCTCTACTTGGCTTCTATAGCTTTCTTGTTGCAACTCCACCATCTTTGCAGGTTGAAGAAGCTTTGTTCTCTCAATGTGGTGTCATCTCTTCCTCTCAGCCTTGAGTGCTAGTAGGAGGAAAGGTGATATTGCTCTTGTTATTTTGTTTGCATCATTGTGTCTTATAGAGTATTATTTAGGTTGTCTTTTCACTCTATTTGATAGTGTACTTTTCACTTCTCTTCTTTATCAATATTTCTATCTCATTGCATATCTATCTATCTGTGGAGGTGGGAACACCAAAGCATGTGTCTGACTGAGGCATACCTTGAAATGCAACCCAACATTTTTCCTATTTTTGTGTGTGCAGGTGATGGATCATCCATTTGGAGTTGGAGTTGAAGAATGGAATCATGGGTGGAGTGGTACCTTTTCCTTACCTTTCTTTGTCATTTTTCGTATTAGAGTAGTTTCTAGTATTCTTCTTGTTGTAATTTTTATTTCTTGGATTTTCCCTGTCATACTATAAAACTATGCTAGTTGGGTCATTAGTAGGCCCTTTGTGCTTTCTTCCTATTTTCTATACCTTTGTCTATATAGGACACTCGTGCACCACAATAGAGTCCAATTCTTGCATAGTTATCATCCTCAAAACATGAGCTATCTATTCAACAGTCTGAAACCTTTGAGGCCAACTCACTTGATTTCTAAAACACCTATTAAACAACCTAAGGTAGTGTAGGTTAGTTCATTCCCTTGGGCTCTCCCATGACCTAGGGCCTTGGGGGTCACGAATCCCCTATCTCTACATTTTTTGGTGAACTTGGAATGAACTCCTTGTTTTCATTTCTTGGTATTAGAGAATCATTCTCCTATGTCCTAGGTGTGTTGTAGATTTGTGTGTTGCAAAGTGTGTAGCTTTGTGACCCAGCCTACAACCCCTAGATATGTAGACAAAAGGACTCTTAGATATTTAGAAACAAAATCTAGGTAGTTCATTGTCTATTAGTATAATCTTCTACATCATCAGAGTTAATTCCATCCGAGTATGTGAACATGGTTTCATTCACATGTATCCCTCCTCTCAAAAATGTGAGTGCTATGTGCCTGACATAACATTTACCTCATATAGTGAGCCTCTTAATAAGGAGCTCTCCCCTTTATACATCCCCTCCCAAATCAATGAAAATGACGAGTTAGGTCTTAATGTAATAACAAAGTAGACTTTTTTCATAAATGATTGGCATAGGGAGCAATACGAAGAGTCAGAGACCACCCTCTACACACATGATTAATTTTTTATCACCCCTTTGGGCTCTATTTCTCTATCATTCTTAGTACCCAAGGCTATTGATGCTTCTTTTGTTATACGTTATGAAGTTTGATCTATTTTGAATTAGGCTAGGCATAACCTTTCTTGTCTCTGTGAATGGTGTCACCTTTGTGGCACATAAAAGTTTAAAATTCCCTCATGAAGGTTCTATGCAGGTAATGCACGACACCAATTATAAACTGTTAGTGTCACATGGGGGTTTCTCAATCAATCACTTCTGGCCTGCCCTAGTCTAACCTCTCCCCCCTAAGGGAGATTTTTTTTATAATTCTTATATCAAATATAAGACTGAGGGCTCAACACCAAAGACTAGTTATCCAATGTCCCCCTATATAGTCTCTATTAAGGATTCCATGATCGTTTAATAGAAAACTGCTTCTTTTGCGAAGAAAAAGAGGAAGGAGAAGCTTTCTCATGTTCAAGGGCCTTCTCCTTCCATATCATCTGCTCCCACTTCTACTTCTCACCATGCTCCAACACCCTTTTCTCTTGATCCCATTCCTCACATTGGAAGTGTGATGGTCCTTGCATGGAGAAAAGCAAAGTGGCAGGTCTTTGAGCTTCTTGTTTTACCCACAATTCCTAGGCTTGTTGTCTATGGCAAGGGGAAACATCTTCGCTGGGTTGCTCTTGTGTCTCAACCTCCACGACCTCCTACTGCTTCTCTACCTGCCCCTAAGGTAGAATATGGGAAGAATCCCACCACCGAGGTGTTGGTTTCTATTTCTCTTCCCATAGTTGCTTCCACCCCTATTCTTCCTCCTCTTGCTCCTACTGAGGGGCCTACCCTTCCATTGGCCATGGTTATGAAGGATACTCCTAGGGTTGAGTAGTGACCTCCAGCCTCTTCTCAAGTCTCATCTTCTAGTGCCTATAGCTGACGTAATTGGCTTGCATGTGAGCACAAGTGCAAATGAAATGCTCTTGTCGTTAAAAAGACAGAGAGAGCTAGTGGCATTTTTTTAAAATCTTCTTTTGTTGTTTTGTATTCTTCTACTATTTTTTCTTCAGTTCCAATCACCTCTATTCTACTTCTAGCTCCCTCGACAGGGTCTGATGATCCTCACCCCAAAAGGGTGTAATTTTTCTTTTCTCCCACCATGGAGCTCCCTCTTTTGATGTCCATCCTAGAAATTCCTCCCTTTTCTCAGCCCATAGACATGCCAAAAACTATGGTGGTGGTGCCTATTGTGGCTTTGTCTTCTTCCTCCTCACCTTCCACTTCTCCTATGAGGATTTCACATCCATCACTGAAGCGCAAGTTGGAGGATGGCCTTGCTTCAAGTGGAGGTTAAAAGAAGGGGTCACCTTCTTTGGAACAGTGTTCTATCTTGGCTTACATCATCCTCATGATGAAGGTGGCCCCTGCATCCCTTGAATTTTTCACTTCCCCTCTCAAAGAGGTTGGCAGTGGATCTTAGGTGCCTCCTTCTTCACCCACTTGATTGACACATGGCACTCTAGTGAAGTGCATGTTTAATTCAATGGATGGCTTTGTCCTTGATCTTTGCAAGATTGATAACCTTTGCCTCACATGAGCTTGACGAAGAAGAACTTGAGGGGCCTTCTTCCTTGGCCCTTGTTGCTGGCAAGTTAGAGGGTACTGACCTCACTATCCTATCCTTGCAAGCCCGCTCGTCCTCCCCATATAATGATCTAGATTGGGAGAAAGATGACTTGTTGGTCAATGAGGAGTAGGATGGTATCTCTTCTTTATCTGTAGATTATTTTTTTTGTGTTTGTGTTCCCCTATGCTTTTCTTTATGTTTTTTTATCCTGTTTTGAGGACCCTTGCTACCCTTATATGTGCTTGGATACAGGCTTGGAAAATTTGTTGTGAACTTCTTCTATATGTAATCATCATTATTCTATGTGTTGTAAATTTCCTTTTTGACAATTAGGGACGATGCAAAGCATTGGGGGAATTTAGTTCCTCTTCCATGTTGACACAATTTTTTTCTTTATTTTATCTTCATGTGCTATTCTTCATGATTTGAGTACTTCGAGGGTTGATGACCGTTCATCATACAACACATTATATCTATTTGTATCTATGAATAGATCTAACCTCAAACTCTCAGATCCCATTGTCTCTTTTGATTTCTTTATTTGATATCTGATTCTTGATGTTGTGGTTCCTATGTGTTGTCCCTTGTGCATGTGTGTGCTAACATACCATGAAATACATCTCACCATGTGTTGTGTGTCACAACATCTCTACCTATCCTTTCTCTACTTAGGATGCCATGTTCTTTGTGTAGCACACACCATCCTAAGGGGGGCTTGCCATGATGTTCTAATTTTCAATTTGGTGAATTATTTCAAAAGGATTCCTTGGTGTTAAATTTTCTTTAAAATGAATTCCTTGACAAAAGAATCCCTTATTGAAACCTGTCATTTTCTAAAACATTGTATTCTCTAAAGACTTTTGGATTAAATTTTCTTTTGAAAAGGACCTCATATTTGAAAGGATTTGAAAACTTTCCTTTGAAAAGTAGTACTTTTTCTAAAATGAAGAAGTCTGAAAACTTTCCTTTGAGAAGGAGCATTCTTTCCAATAGATTCCTTAACAAAAGGACCTTTCAAAAGGATTCCTTGATGATAGAATAAATCATGGAAAATGTGGCATCTTTCAATCAAAGTGTTCCTTTGAATGGAACCCTTAGTGTCTTGAAGGGTTTCCTGCTAAAGGAACCCCCTTTGAAAGCTTCTCCTTCAATTACATTCACTAGTATTTTTCAAAAAAAAATTTAGTGTCTTTTATCTGATATCCAGTGTCGTTGTGCCTTGGTGTCAGACATAGTATATCCTTGCATCTAGCTTGGGGGAAACCCAACTAGACCTATCTTTTTTGTGACTATCCTGCAATAGAGCTTGCAGTAGTCATAGGCTTACCTTGTTAGTGTATCTGACCATGTTGTCTCTTATCATGTAGGATTGTGTGGCTTATGATTTTTCACCTAACATGTTTGTGGTGAGATCACAACTTTCTTTGTAGGATGAAGAACTTGTGGAACCCCCTCTCTTTCGTAGCTTTGCAAGACCACTTGAACCTGTGGATCCTTCTCTCTTCATGTCTAGGTGCATCGGATTGAAGATTTGCTTCCTCAACGCTATTGGTATATTCTCTTCAATCTCTTTCTACTTTAGCTTGCATTCACATTGACACATATGCTCGCTAAAGTGGGGGGAAAATGTATTGGCATAAATTTGCACCCTTAAAAAATTCCCCATTTATTTTTACCTTTTCTTTAGAAAATATAAGTTGGATGATGCAAACCCACCACCATCAACTTATTCCTTATGCATTACTTTATCTTTTTGCATTAATGGAGGAATTTCTAGCAGGGACATGTGTGCACTGCGCAAAAATCCATGTGTCATGCTAACATCTTGAAAGGATTCCCCACCCTGGAATTTGCAAAGGTGTTACATTTCTAGTTGGCTGTGAAGCTAACGTCTTTTTCTCTTCCTTGACTAGTGAAAATCAACCTCTTACCTCCATTTTCAAGTATTCAAGCTCATATTCTCTCACCTTTTCACTCTTGGATTGCAATTCTCTCATTCTCTCATTCATTCTTGCAACTTCTTGCTCATTATCTCACTCTCTCAAGGTCGTTCTTTCTCTCTACTTAGCTTCTATAGCTTTCTTGTTGCAACTCCACCATATTTGTAGGTTGATGAAGCTTTGTTCTCTCAGTGTGGTGTCATCTCTTCCTCTTGGCCTTGAGTGCTAGCTGTAGGAAAGGTGATGTTGCTCTTGTTATTTTGTTTGCATCATTGTTTCTGTAGCATTCAAGTTGTCTTTGCACTCTATTTGATAGTATGCTTTCCATTTCTCTTCTTTATCATTTTTTCTATCTCGTTGCATATCTAGGTGTCCATGGAGGTGGTAACACCAAAGCAGGGGTTTTCCTGAGGTAGACCTCAAAATGCAACCCAACATTTCTCTCATTTCCATGTGTGTAGGTGCTAGAGTGGTACACTTTCCTTGCCTTTCTTTTCCATTTTCATATTAGAGTAGTTTATTGCATTCTTTTTGTTGTGCTTTCTATTTCTTGCATTTTCCTTGTCAAATTGTAAAATTGTGCTAGTCGAGTCGTTAGTAGGACCTTTGTGCTTTCTACCTATTTTCCAAACCTCTTTTTGTACAAGATGTCAACACGTCCCTGAGATGCCAACATGCCATGCTGGAGTCCAGCTCCCACACCGTCATTCTCAGATAGCGAGCTGTCTGGTCAGTAGTCTGAAACCTTTGAGGCCAACTCACTGATTCAAATTCTAAAACATCCATCAAACAACTTGAGGTATTTTAGGGTAGTTCATTCCCTTGGGCTCTCTCATGACTTGGAGCCTTGGAGGTGATGAACCCTCCTTCTCTACACATACATACATACATATATTCATGCATGCATGCATACATACATACATACATACACACATAAATACATACATATGTATACACATATGTAGACATATATATAAATATACATAATCTATAAAATGTTGTCTATAAATAAAATTAAAATCCAATTTTCCTTGTCCAAAGATTAACACATACTATTTAACATAATCTAATCTTATTGAACATAAATCGAACCTAGTTGTTGGAATTAGATCATGTTCATGTTGTTAGGTTGTCACCAATGCTACAATATTGATCATTTTATTTACAAAAAATAAAATTCAATATTTAGTTAATTGCCCCCATCTTACATTTTGGTTGTAGACCAACTTTACACAAATCTTTGCAATTTGATTCTATGTTTATGTTTTGAGAGACATTCATTTGTAGTCATCATGATCATAGCACGACATTGAAAATATCTTGGAACCTATTCATTCACATTTACACTCAAATCAAGTAAGGAATCTAACATATATGATCACATTCATTCTAGCACATGCAAATTACCTTGTAGTCATACTAGAATTCATGTACATGTTTGAAGTTTGGTGTCTATCAAGGAATTTTTAAATAGTATCATTCTAAAATAAAACACTAAGAGTCTGACAAGGAACATCACAACCTATAAGGTTGTTTATATGATATTTCATAAAGCATGATCTAGAAGTTGATAGAGTTTAAGTTCATGGTTGTAGAGTGATGTTATGGTTGAAAACTTGAACCAAAATATTGAACTCAACTTGTCATAGGGAAAAATGTATATTTTGATTCTAACTCACATGTATGATTGTCTAGGCCATCTATAAATTCTAAGGCACACAAATCTTATTGTCTTCAAAAAGCAACAATCATTCTTCAACTAGATAGTTAGGTAATCTCTCTCTTCATTTATTACTAATTTAGTGTGATTGAATTTTCTATCTAATTTTGCATAATTTGATCCACACCACATCAAAAATTGACAAAATTAGTCTAAATAGATTAATGATTAATTGCTTGATTTAAGTAATTAATCTAGATTATATGTAAGGACTATATTTTTTCTTTTTAAGTTTAAATACATTCTTACCTTGTTAACTTTACTTTAATACTTGAAAAAAAAAAAAACTAATGTCTATAAATATAGCTCATACCAACATATAAGCAAAATGGTACTAATATATAACTTTTTATAAACAATAGAATAATTATCTTCTTAAGAACATGAACATTTACATTTAACTAACAAATTACTCCCAAAAATCAAATAATAAAAAACCAAGAATTGCCACTTGATTTTTATCTATAATTTTCTTTTTTAAATCCCATTTAAAAATTCCACTTAAATATCATTTTGAAAATTTTCATAACAAAAATCCAACACTATAACTACCTCATTTTAACCTTTTAATACTAATACTTAAAGAAAATAAAAATTATATTAATATATTCATCATTACATACCGAAACGCTATAATAGCGTCAATTTTTTTCCTTATAACTACATAAGAATTTTGACCGGATTTTTTTACACTACCTAATAACATTTTACTAAAGTATTGTGTTTACTATCAATCACTATCATCAGGAAGTTATGTTTTTAAGGCTTTACTCTGATATATTGTTCTGTCTTGCTGCCTTGTTTCCTCTTCTTCAGAAGGACGTTTTGAAGAATCCTACGTTGAGTTTCCAGATTCGGCAAATCAAGCTACAGGTTGAACAGTTAGTGAGCAAGAAAAAACTTTGTATTAGCCAAGGCTTAAGTGCCATTTTACAAGCTGTATAGTGCTGTCATGTTTTTGTATGTCCTCTTGTTCTGCTGCAGCTGTTTCTATTGCTGCTCTTACAGCTCATTGTCTTGTATTGTTGTTTCTCTTCGTCTCTTGCTGCTGTTGTATCCTTGTTCTTGAGAGCTGCTCGTATTGCTCTTTGTTGGTTGTTCTCTATTCTCTTGCAGTTTTTTAACTGCTCTTATATTTGTAATTGCATTCCCTCAATATAAAAAAAAAAAAAAAAAGTGAATGGAGAAATGATAACAGAACGTCCCTTCAAAATTAACTCTTAACTTTTTATTGATTTTTCTCAAAATAAATAAATAAATAAATAAATTTAACTCTTTCAATAATATTAGACTAATCAAATTTGTATATTTTATTTAATAAATGAATGGAAAATATCTCACATAAATAGTTTGGGTGGAATAATTAAATAAAAATAAAGAATGCAGTGATTGTTAATTAATAATGTAATAAATATTAAAATTAATATAGAAATGAATTAAAAGTATATATTTTAAAATCTGATGTCGATTGAGGTTATACGCGATATTTTAAGTTGAATTATATTTTGTTAAATGTTTTTTAAAGAATTGTCAAATCAATTGCATGACACTTATGAAAGTAATTTCTACAAGTATCAAATTAAATATGTGTATGAAATTGAAATTCTTTGTTTTGGGCCTTTCTCTTTAGTCTAAAACTTATAGCCACTACTTTGTAATGTTGAGAAATACTATTCAAAGAGTTTGCTAGGGAGGGATATCCTTCTTTAGTCAAATCCTTGGGTGAATTGATTTAAGAAAAAAAAACAAAGATGGAAACAATAAACATCCTTACAATATGCTCTTTTGATATTGACACAATATTAATATTAGAAATTATGTTTTTGATACCCTTAAATGTACAAATATTACTTTTCTACATTTCATATTGTTAAAATAAATAAGATATATTCTTAAATAAACCACTTAATGTATGGTTCAAAATAATTTGAATTTTAGCTGATTAATATTTATTAATAGAAAAAGAACAAACTCTAAATTTAAAAAATTCAGAATTCAAATCAACTACAAAACCGACCTCGATCATTTAATAATAATAAATCTAAATCAAAACAATTAATATATATATATATATATATATATATATATATATATATATATATATGAATATAAAGAGTAAAATAAAACAAAAACTAAATTATTTATGAACTTCTCCTTATAACACATCAATTTACATAATAATTACTATGCATCCAAAATATAAATAAAGCAACCTAGGCTTGCAATTTTCATAATTACATGAATTTAATGAATATAACTAAAAAATAATGCCCTAGGTATTTAAGATATGGGCTGCTGGACCACTGAACTGAGTCGCAAGGACACCCCTACATGCCAAATGAACTTAACAAACGGATGGAATAATGCCATTAGGAACCACGTGGAAAGAAGGGGTGAATCCAATAATCGTATTACTTTTTCGGCCGTCGTGGTCCTTGCTTTTATGCTTTTCTAATCCCTACATTCAATAATGCGTACTAGTACCGTACTTTCATCCACGTGGCATCGGATGTGGCCAACGTGAAAGTAAATTGGCCGACTACCAGTACAGGGTATGCCACTCTTATCATCAAGAAGTAAATCCGACGGTCTCTTTTAAGCACCGAAAACTTAGGTACCAAATTACATGATGTTGCACGGAGGTTATACTATTACACTGCACCTAATTCCTTTCCAAATTTTTTTAATTTTATTTTTTTCAAGTAATCTCTTTGTGACAAAAATCATGTACGAACTTTTATTTTTAAAATGATGTGTTCTATCGTCTACAGTTACACTGTGGTTTGAATATAATTTCTAAAGAGGAGAATCAGTAATTTGGATTTAGTCTCTGTAAATTTTGAAATATAGTGTCAAGTGGGTCCAAACTTTGAATTGATGGTATTTAAGTTGAATGATATTTTGTCTGGATTTAATTGTAATTCAATGAGTCAATTTTTATCCTTTCTATTTTGTGAATTGTGATTTTAAGAATTTATCTTTCATAAATATAAATATTCTACTGATTTTAAGAGTTTATCTTTCCTAAAAATAAATAATCTATAAGAAATATAATATTTTCACAATTTATAATAGCAAAAAATGTATTATTTAATTTGAATGTATATTTATTTTTAACATCATCTAATTGCACTTCATTATTCCTCTTCTACAAGAGAAATAACTCAAATTAAATCTAAAAACATTTTCTTTCATAAATAATATATTTATATCACTTTTTACTTTTAAATAATTTTTTATAATTTGAAATCACACTCCATGATTTGGCATGTATATTCTCTTCTTTTACTATATTTCATCATGAAATATCATCTTTACACAATTTAACCCATAAACCAATTTCTAATATTAAAAATGATAGAAATTTGATATCTTATTTATTATTTTTTATTAAATTAAATTATATCTAACAATCTAAATTAAAAAACCCTATAAATTAATACTATAAAATTTAAGTGAATTAATTTTTAATAAACTATTACTATATATTTAAACAAATTTTTAATACATTTCTATTACTAAATAGGTGAAATATAATAAGATCCCACCAGCTCAAGAAAGTAAGCATTTTATTTTAATTTTATATAATATGTTTTCTCTTCAATCCATTTGGGAAATCTACAATTACAAATATTTTATTAAAATTTTTAGAAAAATGTTGGTCATGAACAATAAATTTGAATGTGAATAGCGTGTACAATTTTTTTAGATTGTTGGAATCCACTTAGCTTCCTATAATTTTAAGTGCATGAGACAATTTTTTTTATGACTTGCATGACACGCTTTCCAATACCACATGGATGGAGGGATTGAATCTCATGATCTCTTGCTTACAATAGGATGCATCAGTCTATGCACATTCTATTTTAATGTGCCAAAACATATATATATTTACAATGTACAATTTT
Source organism: Sequoia sempervirens (assembly GCA_007258455.2). Lineage (NCBI taxonomy): Eukaryota > Viridiplantae > Streptophyta > Pinopsida > Cupressales > Cupressaceae > Sequoia > Sequoia sempervirens. Next base: position 12,669 of record VDFB02205626.1, read on the forward strand.
TTTAGATTGTTGGAATTCACTTAGCTCCTTATAACTTTAAGTGCATGAGACAAAATTTTTAACATGACTTGCACGACACGCTCTCCAATATCACATGGATGGGGGATTGAATCTTGTGATCTCTTGCTTACAATAGAATACTTAATCAATCAAATCAGACACCTCTCTATGCACATTCTATTTTAATGTGCTAAAACATATATTTATAATATTTAATACCTATGGTAAATGGTAAGGTCATAAGGTTCTAAAAATAAATATTCGCATTAAAATCTTTGTATATTCCATTGTGACATCTAAACTAATTAGTATTGAATAAGTGATTTTTAAATTGAATATGTTGAAGGAGAGGAGGCCCTTATGACCTTTGCTAGTATGAAGTAAGTCTCAATAAATCCTCCTACTTTGAAAAATAATATTAATTTAGTACAAATGATGGGTTATATAATACAAATTTTCAATCTTTATAATCGTCAATTACTATTGATTGATTTGAAATTTCAAGCTTGAGTGGACCGCCCCCTAAAAAAATCGAACTAAAGTTAGGGCTATCCGCCAAGGACCATGGACGTATTGATTTGTTTTATCTTACAACATTAATTGCGTGGATGGTTTCTGCAGGGCTACCACGGTTTCGGTGTTCATGACGTGAAAATGATTCGTAGCCTATAATGATCTATATATGTCTATCTTCAACCTTTGGATGGTTATAAAATTTCTATATTTATCCACCTTTTAGTTCATATTGTGCTGCCGTTCATTATGTCTGCAAATATCTGGTGAGCCAGTAAGTTAGTTCATATTAGTGTTGTAGAACTAAAACAATGGTGACCGGCAATGCTGAAAAGATGGTGAATTCACAACCAGAAAAAGAAGCAGAGAAATTTGCATTAGATGGAAGTGTTGATCTGCATGGGAGGCCTGTTGTGAGAGCAAAGACTGGAGGAATAAAAGCATGTTCTTTTATAGTGGGTATGGATTAGTACACCTGTTTATCTTCTTTTTTTCTTCCTTCAAACCTCTTTATTTAGTAGTGTACATGAGATTTTCACAGGCAATTATATTGGGATTATCATCTATGGTCTAATAATCTTATATTTTCAGCTTGATGGAAGATTACAGAGTAATAAATTATATACTTTCTTCAGAGTTCTGTTTTTCTCAGTCTTTATAGTGTTTATTTGTTGATGTTATGAGGTTAGTAAAATTGTTGAAATGAACAGGGTATGAGTTCTGTGAAAGGCTGGCTTTTGGTGGGATATGGGCTAACCTGGTGATATATCTCACAAGCAAACTCCATGAAGGCACTGTTTCTGCCTCAAGAAATGTAACCAATTGGACTGGTACAATGTGGATTATACCCATTATTGGGGCTTATATTGCTGATACTCATTGGGGTCGCTACTGGACTTTCCTGGTCTTTGCCTTTGTCTATGTAGTGGTAAATACCATCCTCTCACACCTTTACTTTCCTATATATTGGATTGTGCCTCTTAGCTGGATACAAGGAGGGAGTTATTATTTTTCATTCAAAGATCCATCATGAACATCAAGTGCTTCTAAGATGATAATATGAAGTTGTTGTGCAATCAGATCCTACACATCGATTTGAAAACCCATTTTTTCCTATTATCCTTTATATCTAACTTTTTAAAAGGTATCAAATACTGTTGAAATATTTTGAAAATTGATGTTAAAATCATACATCATGGTCCACCATCGGAATGAAAAGAATAAGCTTAGGGAAAGTATTGCTGATTTTTGGTTCTTTGTTGAACTACCTTATCAGATTCCTCAACATAGATTTTCTTCGGTTTATTCTGTTTGTTTATTAGTATGTTTAGATTTCAAAGGGGGCCAAGGAGAATGTCTTATTTGTTTACTATGAAATCAGATCTCTCCATGAATGTTTTGGATTGAGGATTATTTTATTGGCTTATTAGCATGCTTAGTATTTATGTGCTAAAAGAAAGTCTTATTGAATTTATGTAAGATTGTAACTTGGGATAGTCATTTGAGTATCCTGTATTTGTAGAACATGTGCATCTGTTAGTCCACTGGTTGAAATGATATCAAGTGCTCACTAACTGTTAACACTCTTGCTACTGTGAGCAGGGAATGGGGCTCATGACATTAGCCGTGTCATTAACATCATTGAGACCCCCTGCATGCCCATCAGGTGAAGGATGTGAGAAGGCTTCCGCTCTTCAAATTGGAGTATTCTATTTAGCCTTATATCTTTTGGCAGTAGGCGCAGGGGGAACCAAACCAAACATCTCCACCTTCGGAGCAGATCAGTTCGATGACTTTTACCCCAAAGAAAAGTCCCAGAAAAACCACTTCTTCAACTGGTGGATGTTCACAATATTCTTGGGAACTCTGTTTGGCAAAACATTTCTGATTTACATAGAAGACAATGTCAGCTGGGGTGTGAGCTATGGAATCATTACAGCAGCAATAGTCATCTCTGTCGTTATTGTCTTGATTGGAACTCCCTTTTACAGACACAAAATCAGAACTGGTAGCCCTCTTAAGCGCATGGCTAAAGTGTTTGCCAGGGCGGCCAGAAACTGGAGGGCTAAGGCTCCTTCAGATCCTTCTGAGCTCTACGAAGTTGATTCCAAAGAATATGTTTCTAAGGGTAGATATCCCATTGCACATACAAAAACCCTGAGGTCAGTGCATGGTCTATAACATAGCTATATGCTATATTCATATTCCATCTCCTTCAATTTAAATATTCAATTTAAATATGATTTATGTTTGTGGGTCAAAGTGTATTGACTACACATTAAGAGGCATTTTACAATGATAGTAAAGGGTGGAGTGTAATGGCATGAATATGTAAGGCAAAAATCTTACATTATACTTAAATTTAAATGTCATTTACAAATCAAGATAGTATTTACGCTTTCGAAACAACTTTAAATTGATATCTCTATTTTTTTAGATAGATATATTTAAGATATGTATGTTAGTTTTATGACTATTAAAGATGTATTGATATTAAAGTGGTAAATTATTTTATTTTTTCAGGATTATGGACAAGGCTGCAATTAAAACTGATGCAAAAGATGCCTCAAAAGTGTGCTCTGTGACAGAAGTGGAGGAAACAAAGCTGATGATAGGACTGCTTCCTGTTTGGCTAGCCTCCATAATACCCAGCACAATGATAACACAGGCTGGCACTCTGTTTGTCAAACAGGCAGAGACTCTTGAGAGACATGTTGGCTCAAGCTTCGAATTCCCAGCAGCAAGTGCCACAGCCTTCCTAACTCTCTCCATGCTCATAACAACCGTAATCTATGACAGGCTACTAGTTCCATTCCTAAGAAGATTCACAGGAAACCCTAAAGGCATAACTGCACTGCAGAGGATGGGATCTGGAATGCTGATCCAGGTCATTGTCATGATAGTAGCAATGCTTGTAGAATTCAAAAGATTAGATGTGATTAAAGAACACCACCTTGAAAATCACAAAAAGGCAATTGTGCCCAGAAGTATTTTCACCTTGATTCCACAGTTTGCACTGATGGGCATGGCTGATGCATTGCTGGATATAGGAAAAATAGACTTTTTTTATGACCAAGCCCCAGAGAGCATGCAAAGCCTTGGGACTTCATTATTCACAAGCTCCCATGGCGTGGGTGCTTTCACCAGCAGTTTGCTTCTTACAGCAGTCAGTAACATCACTGGACGAGGAGGTCGGAAAGGATGGATTCTGAATAATCTGAATGCCTCACATCTGGATTACTATTACGCATTCTTAGCAGTTCTCCTGTTTCTGAACTTTTTGTTCTTCTTATTTGTTTCTCATGTTTATGTCTACAAGAGAGAAGTTACGAGAGCCTTAGGTGACGATTCAGAGAAAGCCATAGAGATTTTAGCTGTGAACATACATAAAGACGTAGATATTTGTTAGGATGGTACGAGTGCTAGTGCCCACTTGAAGTCAAGATCGAACATTTACTTCACGAGGAACTTTATATATAACGAAGTCTAAATGATATTAGTACTCTTTTCAGCTACTTATGCATTTAAGGTGTGACTAGGCAGTCCGTCGAGGAATTTTATTACAGAAGAGTGTCGGCACCGATTTCTACGGCACGGGTTTCTAGAATTATTGGCTGTTTATCCTTAGCTTAAAATAGTTGTAAATTACAATTATATGTATTTATACAATTTATTTGTGCTTGATTGGTTACACACTAGCAGTGACAAATCTGAGAGTTTGTACTTGATTGGTTACTCATTAGCAGTGACAATTGTAAGTGGTCTATTTTTATAGAGAAAGTTTATAATTAATTAGTCTTGATTGAATGTGATTTTACACATTCCAAAAATTTAGATCTGATCTACATATTTTTTATTCTTTCACTTTGATTAATTTTATAAGTGTGGATTTTAACTTTGTTCATATGAATGATTGTATATTTAATTGTTGAATTTTTAAATTCAAATTTCAAAATGATCTCAAGTCAATTCCATTTTTTGTAGCCATTATTTATTGAGATGTTTGATTACACAACAAGATATTGTATAAAAGAGAAAACCCTAATTTACTTATAGCATTCAAAAAGATTCATCAAACATCTTCATTTCTAATCATTTTGTCATAATCTGGAAACCATCATCAAATATAACCACATCATCAAGTAGCATAAACATATAGTCACAAATTAGACATTTTACATGACTCTTTGAATTGTTTCAAAATTATTCACTCTATTAAGAATCAAATCGAAATTGACTAAAAGGAAGATTCTTTCACAAAAACTAAAAATGTATTTGCAGTTCCACTCCAATCAATTCATAAAGTAGAGGAAAATTTGTTTCTATAGGTCATTCACATGTGATTCATTTCCACAATAGGTTATTTCCACATAGTTTAGGTCAAATCCACATGCACAAAGCTTAGCTCTGTAGACACAAAATTGAACTAGAGTAGAGAAAGAATATCTTGTAATTTA
>VDFB02205627.1:0-12187 GCA_007258455.2 Sequoia sempervirens
TACATAAACCCAGAGGTGGAGGTAGATTTGAGCTCTGGGCTCCCCAGTAGCAACCACCACCACCACAGGTGAATAGAGACCTCCAGTAGGCAATTAGCAAGATCCCCTTGCCACACTTCGATGGTTCAGATAAGTGTTCAGCGAGGTCTTGGTTTCAGAAATTAGATAATTATCTATCTTTGAGGCCCATGGAGGAGGACGAGGCCATTAAGTTTGCTACATTACATCTTGATGGTTTGGCGCATGACTGGTGGCATCATGGGATGTACACACTCCAACACCATCTAGTTAATACCTATCAGGAGTTCACTAATAGGCTCATTGAGCATTTTAATAAAAAAGATCCAAAACTCTATTTTAGAGAGCTAGCTCAGCTCAAGCAGTTAGGAAGTCTAGATACATATAAATTCAGGAAGATTTGATCCTTGGATTGCAATTATCCTAAGAGAACTTGTCATTTTGTTTATTGAAGGGTTATATGAGCCTATGAGAGGTTGGGTCAAAGCATTTGATCCCCCTACTCTTCAGGAGGCTATGCGGAAGGCACGTAGTATGGAACTTGCAACACCTTGCAGCAAGTTTTCTTCTGGTTCATCATCATTTTCGAGGCCTAACAAATCATTTGAAAAAAAGAAAGACAAATCTGATTCAAAGAAGAAGGGTGCACCACCTTTTGATCGTGAAACTTTGAACGATTTGCGCAAGAAAAAGTTATGTTTTTGGTGTAAGGCCCCATATGATGAAAAACATGAGTGTCCTCTTTGTCCTAAGGCAAAAATTAAGCAAATGGAATGGTTCTATGAGGGTGAAGAGCAATCTGATTTGTCAGACCAGCAGGCTGATTCAGAGCATTCAGATGATGAGAAATCTGAAAATGAAGATGGAAGTGATGGTGAAAAGAAACTATAGGAGGCACACTTGACTAGTCTTCAGAGAGATGGTTCTTTCAGGCTACGCGGGCTCATAGCTGGTTAGAAAGTCATAACTTTGCTCGACACAGGAGCTACGCATAATTTTATAGATGCACGTTTGGTTGAGAGGCGTGGCATACAGACAAAGGAGTTTGAGGGTATAAAGGTTAAGGTAGCTAATGGGTACACCCTCAAATGTGACAAAAAAATATCAGAGCTCCTTATGCGGCTCAATAATTATGAATTTAAGGCAGATTTTTATGTAGTAAATATGGGAGATACTGATGTAGTACTTGGCATGGCATGGCTTCATGATTTGGGTGAGTTCACACTTAATCTTCGTGACATGGAGATGAAGTTTAAAGTCAATGGGAAGCCACGTGATAAAAGCCATCAGGGAAAGCAACTTGAGAGTTGTATCTTTCAGGCGAATGGAGAGGCTCATTCGTCATGATATGGTAGACTGGGCTGCTGAATGTATGTTGTTGCCAGCACAACCAAAGCAGCAAAAGCACGATTATCATCCTGACATTCAGGAGTTGAGAATTAAGCACTCTAAAGTGTTAAGTGATATCCCACCTGGTAGACCTCCAGACAGGGGCATTGAGTATATCATCGAGCTGGAGGAGGGCGCAAAGCCCGTTATGATCACCCCTTATAGGCACCCTAAGCGGCTTAAAGATGAAATAGAGAAGACAATTAGTGAGCTGCTAGCTATGGGGCATATCAGGCCAAGCAAGCCACCTTTTGCTTCATCTGTGGTATTGGTGAAGAAAAAGGATGGTTCACTCAGAATGTGTATAGACTACCACCAACTAAACAAGAGAACAATAAAAAACAGGTATCCTATACCCCGCATAGATGAGTTGATTGATGAGTTGCACGGAGCATGTTACTTCACTAAAATTGACTTGAGATCCAGGTACCATCGATTGGATGAGGAAGCGAGGATATGAAAAGAGCTAACTTTCAAATGCCATTGGTCATTTGATTTCTTGGTTATCTTAGTTTCGTTTAACCAATGCTCTTGCCACCTTTCAGGCCACGATGAACAGGGTTTTCAGTTCTCAGCTGCGGAGATATGTCTTGGTCTTCTTTGATGATATCTTGGTGTACAATAGGACATGGGAGGAGCATTTAGCTCATCTGGATACAGTCTTGAGCATTTTGGATAGGGAGTCCTTGTATGCCAAGGAGTCCAAATGTGTGTTAGGCATGACTGAGTTATTGTATCTTGGCCACATCATCAGTGCGAAGGGAGTTAGTATGGACCCTGAAAAGGTCTGAGCTATACTTGAGTGGCCAATACTAGAGAACCTTACCCAGCTCAGAGGATTCATTGGGTTATGTGCTTTCTACAGGCAGTTTGTTAGTGGGTTCTCTCAACACGCAACACCCCTTACTAATTTGACAAAAAAGGGGGCATTTTTTTGGTCACCACAAGCCCAGGAGTGTTTTGACAGGTTGAAGGTGATTATGACTTCATGCCCGGTGTTAGCATTGCTAGACTTTATGAAGCCTTTTGAGCTATATTGTGATGCCTTAGGGGAAGGCATTGGCGCAGTGCTTATGTAGGAGTGACACCCTATTGCTTTCAAGAGTAGGAAGCTTAGGGGACTTGAGAGGGGTTACAACATCTACGACAAGGAAATGTTAGCCATCATGCACGTGTTGGCTAAGTTCAAGCAATATCTGGTGGGCAGAAAATTCAGTGTGCGTATTGACCATAATAGCCTGAAACACTTCCTTGGACAACGAGACTTAAATGAAAGACAAAAAAAGTGGGTTAGAAAACTACAGTCGTATGATTTTGATATCTCCTTTGTTAAGGGGAAACAAAATGTTGTAGCCGATGCCTTGTCTCACCGACCCTAGTTGAATTCTATAGCACAGATTTCAGAGGACTAGAGGCACAAGATTATTACTGAGTATGCTAAGAACCCATGGGCTTCTAGCATTGTGGATGGGATAGAGCATGATAGTAGATACTCTTTTGTGAATGACTTGATCATTTACAAGGGTAAGATTTTCTTGATTCTGGATTCAGAGATGAAGAACATAGTTCTAAGAGCCTTTCATGATCTTCCTATGAGGGCCATCCCAGATATTTCAAAACATATAAGCAAGTTCAGGAATAGTTTACTTGGAAAGGGCTTAAGACAGATGTTCTTCAGTATGTTAGAGAGTGCCCTGTTTGTCAGCAAAACAAATAGGAACACACCTATCCTGCTGGCTTGCTTTAGCCACTTTCGATTCCTGACAGGAAGTGGGAATGTTTATCGATGAATTTTATCACAGGCTTGTCAAAAGCCCAAGGGAAGGATTGTATATATGTAGTTGTTGATCGGCTGAAAAAATACACACACTTCTTTCTGATTACTACTACATACACAACATCGCAGACTGTAGAGCTCTTCTTCTGAGAGGTATTCAGGTTACATGGTTTGCCTCAAACTATAGTGAGCGATAGAGACAATCGGTTCATGAGTAACTTTTGACAAGAGTTATTTAGGTTATGTGGAACCGAACTTACCCCTAGTACCAACTACCATCCATAGACAAATGGACAGATGAAGATTGTCAATAAGTGGGTGGAAGGATATCTACAAAATTATGTAGTTGGACAACAAAGAGCTTGGGTGAGGTGGATATACCTCTGTGAGTATTGTTATAACTCCACTCACCACATGACCATATAGATGACACCATTCATGGTACTATATGGGTATGAGGTGCCCAACTTCTTGGATTTAGTGCCGAGTGACAGTAGAGTGCCCAGTATAGGAGATCTCTTAAGGGATAATCATGATATTATGCAGTTTCTCAGAGATAATATTTAGCGGGCACAAAATCAATAGAAGTAGTATGCTGATCAGAAAAGGGTTGAGTGTTCTTTCGTAGTGGGTGACATGGTGTATCTCATGTTGCAGCCTTACCAACAATCCACTCTGAGAAAGAGTGGTGCAAAGAAGTTGAAGCCTCGTTACTATGGTCCTTTTAGGATAATCAGACGAGTGGGTGAGGTTGCTTATGGGTTGGATCTACCGGTGGACAACAAGGTTCATAATGTGTTCCATGTTTCACGCCTAAAGAAGGCGTTGGGTTAGCATGTGGTTCCCTCTCCAGTATTGCCACCCCTTGATGATGAGGGGAAGTTCATTCTAGTTCTTGAGGCCATCATCCCCAATGTCGAGACACCCCTATAATCGGCTAAAATGATGACCCTTTGCAGAGACATGAACAGAGCCTTATAAGACTCACAACACTTGTGGGTTGAGATTGTCACACCCAAGCAATTTTAGGGAGGCTGACCCTAATGTCCCTTCCTACTTTTGTTTCAAGTGAGGTTTGAGTCTCTAGCCTGGCCTAACCCTAGGCTTAACAAATGCAGGGTCGAGGGGTCCCCTGGACAAACACCCAGGCTTAGGGACACACCCCACATTTTGATTCGTGTTTGCTCACATGATGTTCACAGAGTGATATTTTGGCACTTACTATTTATAGTAAGTCATCTTTCAGACATTGCTATTTTTAGCAGGGCACCTGGTCACATGGTGATTAGCAACTTTGACCTCCAGTCCAGATGACTTGTCAAAATAATAAGTATTTAATGAGATATTAATATTTTAATGGCCTTTAATGATATTTAATTATTAAATATTATATTATAAAGTTATTATTTAACTTTATAATACGTGGGGCCATTTTTAAGTGGATGAGCAATTAATAATTCATTAAAAAAGGGACACCATTATGAAGTTATATTATAAAGTCAAGGAGGGTGAATATTAAATGACATTTAATGTTATTTTAATTACTTTTTTGGAGGTCGAGCTTTTGAAGAAAGTATTTAATAGCTCAAAGACAAATCAAACTCATATGTTGATTATTCTAATTTGTCTTGTTTTCTCTGAGAGCTTTGGAGTTTGTGAAGAAACAAGGGTTTCTACAAATTTCATGCATTTTCAGACTTTGAGGAATGATACCTCTTCAAAGTCAAGCATACTAAGGTTGTGGAAGATCAACTGAAGGTTGTTGAATAGGTTGGCTTCATACAAAAGCTGAATTTGTGCATATTGTGAAGAATTGCTTTGGGGTTTTAAATCAATTTTCATCAAGAAGAGTATATTTTTTTATGACTAAAATATTTCATCTGGCACACTTTTCAAAGGGACGTATAGCTGCATTAATTGCTACCAGGTTGTACAAAACAACAACTAGGGTGTGGTTGTTCAAGAAGGTCAAACACCTTGCTTTTTTGGCAATTATCTCTCTTGTTCGGGTCGCCTATATCTCTGGAGGCATTAGGCGTCATTTCTATGAAGGAGATTGAATATTTTCATTCAAATCAAATTTATCAACTAGAGTATCTATTGCTGCAATAAAAAATCAGGTTCTTTAATAATGCATTATCTTCCTTTTTGTATGCATGTAAGATTTTTGGCATTGTAATCATTCATCAATAATAAGGAGGGTATTTGCAGCTCTATTAAGCTTAGTTTTGCTTCATGTGTTATTTATTTCATTGTAATTTCATTACCTGGCATTATTAGAAAACACAAAATGACATATTTGCAAAAAACCAAAAAAAACTACAAAATCAGCAAAACATCAAAAAAACACAATCTGTATTCTTCAACATTAGTTTGGGGTTGAGAGACACCAGGTCTCTTAAAAATTAGTGCTATTATAGTATTATTTATGTCTTTTACAAATATTTTATTTTTCTTGAATTCTTCTATTAACTCCAAGACCTTAGATTCCATGAAATGCCAACATCTCTGGTAGAATAATGTTGAGAATCCGTTAGGACCCGGTGACTTATTTGGGTGCAACTGAAAGTCTTCTACTATGAAGGGGGAAATGAATTCGGCATTCTCCTCTAGCACTATTAGTTCTAGGATATTTTCCACTATGCTCCCTTATCCCAAAGTATCCCATGCTTCTGCAAGAGCCAGTAGATCTTGAAAGTGCTTTATTGCTTCGTTTTGTATTTCCTCAATTGTTTCCAATCGTTTACCGTTGCTATCATTTATTACTTTTTACCTTGTTCTAGGATCTCCTCAATTTCATTGTGTTATGGAAGAATCCTTTAGGTTGGGCATTCCCTCCTGATTCACTAACATTCTTCTCCACAAGCCTTCATTATATTTTCCAAGATAACTTTCCATTTCTAGAACCTCTTGTTTATGCTGTGATAGCAACATTTCATCTTGAACATTTTCAACATTTCTTTATCTTTCCCATTTTCATTTTTTCTTTTCTGAACCCATCCAATGTACATTGCCCTTTATGTGTACTCTCATTTTTAAATAATTTTTGGTTTCGACTTGATGACAGATCCTAAATTCCACCATTATTCAAATTAGCCTGACAGCTTTAAATACCCAAACCATTCTTTCTTTCAAACTTAAAAGAGCCCTCATACAAAATCTCCTTGAAAGTTACTTTCAATGAACTCCATTACATGGTCCCAAACCATTATGTGACCCAATTCTATCGGAAACGGTCGTTCCATCCCAAGGAACACAAAAATTCAACCGACTTTTTCTTTAATATTGGTAAACCCTCTCACCTGTTTGTCCATGTGAGGGTTTCTATTTTTATTCCCATATATTTCTGATGGATGACTTCCAAAATGGCTCATGGTTTGAGAACTTCACTTCCCCCATCTTTTTCTCACACTCTGAATGACCTACTTAAAACTCCCAATGGCTATCAGTACTCCTTCTAACCATTTCTGTCAGTCAGCTAGCATAGATTTGTTTTGAATTTTGATTGTGGAATTTCCCTTTGGGGATATACCTAAATTTTTCCCAAAAATAATAATTTCAACAAAATAATTTATTTACAAAGAGTATTCTATAAGTAAATTACACAATTAATATATAACTTGGAGAAAACTGTAACTAATTAACATCAAGTATTATGATAATAGATAATACCTATTGAAAACACAATATCCCAAATACATTTGTATCCATTTCATACCTTATTTTCAACAACCAACCATATTAGGAATTTGATGGGAAAGCATGATAGGACATTGGGAGCCTGTCCTCCTCAATCAAGCCCAAGGGTGCAAAATGGGCCTCCGAGTCATTTGGCCCCTTGGCCCATAATCATGGAAAATCCATCTTGGAGTTGGCATACTTGATGATGGAACCAATACTACTGCATCTCCCTATCACACGTTGCATACTGATTCATATATGATTGCTTGTTGGAAATCAAATAATTAATTACTAGCATTTCTTGATGAATTGACAATTTAAATCAATAAATAAATTAACGCTACTTAATAGATTTATAAATAAATAAATAATAAATCCAACCATATTACATATCAATCACTTTCCAAAATATTATAGATAGTTTCTGCTTGAATCTCAATTCTCATTCAATGATCCTTTCTCAAATGAGATTTATCTCCCTTTTATATCTCCCTAAGTGGAGGGAGTCACACCTCTTAATTTACAGTCATTTCCCCTACAAGAGTCGCACCTCATTGTTTCCTTAACTCTTAATTTTATTTAATTAAATATCTTTTTGGAATCGTTGTTTTTAACCTTAATCGATCTCTTAATTAGGATCACTATTTAATATTTTATTTATTAATGTTGCAATCTGGAAAAGGTTGCAATCTCCTTAGAGGGGGTTTGTGAATTATGTTGGGGGCATGACAGTTTGCCCTTGCCAAGATTGATTTTCCTTAAGAAATCTCAACTTTGCGTGATCAAGTGGCATTTTCCATAGGCAGACCCTTCCATTTAACCAAATACTTAGGAATAGTCTTATTTCTTAACCTCTTTTCTTGCATATCAGTGATAGTCTCAAGTTCTAAAATCAAGTTTCCTTCGTCATTGAGTGGGAGTAATTCTGAACATGGTGTAATATGTTGTCTCAATACCTTTTTGAGACGAGACACGTGGAAGGCATTAGGAATTTTTTTGTTCACTTGTAATTCCAACTTATAAGCAACCTCACCAATCCTTCTTGTAATCTTGTAAGGCCCATAGAATCTTGGTTTTAATTTCTTTGCTCCACTTATTTTGATTGATGATTGCTTATAGGGTTGCAATTTTAGGAAGACTAAGTCCCCCAGTTCGAATGTCATTTCAATCATCCTTCAATCAACATATATCTTTTGTTGATTTTGTGCATGGTGTAAATTATCTTTAAGTGTATTCATAATGTCTACACTTTTTTGCACTAAGTCTCTAACTCTTGGCACTAAGATTTTAGTGAGAATTAGATCTAAAAATGATGTTTCCTCCTACCCATACAAATCTTTGAAGGGACTCATTCCTATTGACATATGATGAGTGGTGTTATAATAATGTTCCCCAAGGTGTAACCATTTGATCCTTGTGTTTTGTTGTCTAGTGACATAGTTTTTTAGATATCCTTCAAGCTATTCATGACAACCTCAATTTTTCCATCAGTTTGTGGGTGGTAACTTGTACTTGGGGTGAGTTTAGTCCCTACTAGTCTGAAGAGCTCTTGCCAAAAAAAACTAAGAAACCCACTATCATTGTCGTTGACAATGTTTTTGGGTAAAACATGTAATTTGAAAATTTATTTGAAGAATACATCCACTACTCAAGGAGCTCTATAGTCAGTAGATATTGCAAGGAAATATGTATACTTAGTCAGATGGTCCACCACAACGCATATATAATCCTTTTTCTTGCATCTTTAGGATTCTTGTAATGAAATCCATCAAAATGATTTCCCATTTGTGATTAGGTATAGGTAGAGGTTGAAGTAATCCTACAAAAAATGTATGTTCTTCTTTATTACTTTGACACACCATGCACTCTCTAATGTGTTTTAGGATGTCTCCCTTGAGACCTTTCCATGAGAATCCCTCTCTTATTTGTTTGTAAGTTTTGTAGTACCCTTGATGTCCTTCCAATGGGGTGTCATGATAGGATTTCATAATTTTTCCCTTCATCTTTGATCCTAGAGCGATATATATTCTATTTTTGTAAAGGACGAGTTCATCTATTACTTGGTACCTTTCATCTTGTAGCTTTCCTTCTAGTATCTCATTTGATAGTGTGTCCTTGGCATATTTTGCAATTATGGAATTTTTCCATTTGGTGGAGATATTCATCATGGAGCATAGATGGGGTCTTCGGGATAAGGCATTGACTCTAACATTATTCTTCCCTTTCATGTAATCGATGTCAAAGTCATAGGCTTGTAGTTTTCTCACCCATTTTTGTTGTCTGTCGTTTAAATCCATTTGGTTTAGGAAGAATCTCACTCTATTATGATCAATTTTTACAATGAATCCCCCACAAACTAGATATCTTCTAAATTTTTCTAGGGAATGCATGATGGCTAACATTTCCTTATCATATATGGAATAGTTATTTTCAGAATCTTTTAGTTTTCTACTTTTAAATGCTATAGGATGTTTGTTTTACATTAATACTACTCCAACACCTTCTCTGAACGCATCATGTTCTAACTCAAATGATAATAAAAATATGGAATGGCCAAAACTTGGTAGGAGCTCATTATTTTCTTGAGATTTTCAAAGGCTTCTTGGGCCTCTGCACTCCATGATAATGCACCTTTCTTGGTCAATTCTATGAGTGAGGTAGTTAACTTTAATTTTTTTTTAATGAATCTTCAGTAGTAGCTACAATGTCCCAAAAAATCCCCTTAGATGTGTTAAAGTTCTTGGTTTGGATCAATCTCTTATGGCTTTAATCTTTTCTTCATCAACACTGACTCCTTAGGCACTAATTTTGTGTCCTAGATATAAAATTTCCTCCAATCCAAATTCACATTTGGGCATTTTGGCAAATAGTGATTAATGTTCAAGTATTTCCAACACTTAATCTATGTGTTGGAGGTGATCTCGGGTTTTGTTATATATTAGAATGTCTTCGAATAATACCAAGAGGAATTTTCTTAGTTTTTTGCTACAATTGTGATTCATGCAAGATTGGAAGGTGACAAGGGCATTGGGTAATCGAAATGGCAAGACAAGGAACTCAAAGTTCCCAAAATGATACATAAAAGCTATTTTATGGACATCTTCCTTCCTTACCCTAATTTGGTGGTATCCCGAATGTAGGTCTATTTTGGAGAATTACACTACTCCATGAAGCTCATCAATGAGTTCATCTACCCTAAGAATGGGGTATTGGTTCTTAATGGTCTTTTTATTAAGGGTCTTATAATCAATGCACATCTTCATGGTGCCATCTTTCTATTTTACTAATACTCTAGAGGAGGCAAAGGGGCTAGAGATATGTTGGATATGTCTCATTTCCAACAATTACTTTATAGTTTTTTCAATTTCTTCTTTATATTTTCTTGGATGTTGATAGGGTGTAGTGATAACGGGTTTCACCCATTCAAGTTCAATAGTGTGTTCAAAACCCCTTTTTGAAGGAAGTCCTAGAGGAATGTCTCCAAAAACTTTCTCATGTTTTCTCATGATAGGTTGGATGTCTACGTGTATAGTTTTTCCTATTGTTGATGACTTGCCAAGTATCATACATTGGGAAACCCATTCTATTTGACCATGTCTAAAGGTTCTTTCTGTTCTTTTGGATGACACTACCCTTGGCGTCCCATCTGATAGACCTTGTAAGGTCACCTCTTTACCATCGTATTGAAAAAAAAACTCCATATTTTTGAAGTCTTGGTAATATTTCCCCAAGGAGTACAACCATTGGATGCGTAATATTACTTCGGTATCACCCATCTTCACCACATAGAAGTCCTTGATTTGATGTCTTCCTAAGGTAATACTTAGCTGTTGGATTTTTTGTGTCCATGGAGTAGTAAACCCGTTTGTCATGACCACCTTGAAACTTTCAAAATTTTATGTTTCTAATTTCATTATTGTTACTAGACCTTCATCGATGAAGTTGTGAGTGGCGCCACTATCCACTGGACCGTCACTTTTAGTCCTCTTAGAACACATCGAATTCTAAAAGCGTGGCTAATGTACTGTTTTCATTTTCTTCATTTTCTTGTTTCCTTTTCTTCCTTTGTGTTTCATATTCTTCTTCTTCTTCCCATATTTGCTCTCCTTTTTCCACAAGTATGTCCATGCACCCATTTGTCTTTACATTTGAAACATAATCCTTTTTCTCGAAGCTCGTCTCTTTCATTACTTAGATTGAAGGGTCGAGGAGGAAATTTTTTTGATGTCCATTTTTCTTATAGAAGGGTTGGGTATGCATGTTTGATGATGGATTTTATATATAGGGTTTTTCCTTTGATGATGTGAACTCCAACCTCAATGCATTTTGAATTTCATCTTGAAGTGATGTAGGGTCAAGAGTGCTTACCAAACCACAGATTGATGTTTTAACCCTTCAATAAATAGGTATGTAAGTATACTTTTGGTAACCCTTGGTACCATGACTTATTTTTTTTGAAATTATGTTACATAATCCTCTATGGACCCTTGTTTTATTTGTGTTAGTTCTTTGAAGTACCTTGCGGGATTCTTTTAATCAAATCATTTTATGATTCGTTGTGTGAATTCATCATAGGTTGTTATGTTTTTGGTGCCTTTGAGTAATAATTCCATAATTCCACCAATCATGTGCAACCCCTTCTAAATGTAAAATGATAAATTTGATAGCATCTTCTTTCATCATGGGACTAAGGGAAAAATAAGTATCTAATTTTTAGATCCATGAATGTGTAGTGACCTTTCTCGATCCATCAAATTTGGGGAGAGTCATTTTACTCACCCTTTGGTGTAAGTCTTTATTTGTTTATTTTTTTCCTTTCTATAGGTAGTTCATTATCTTGCATCACAATATGCCTCAAATGGGATATTTCTCCTAATTGCATAGTTTAACCTTGAGTAGGCCCCAACATATTCATCAAAGTCATTAATTTATGGATTGGTCTCTTCTTCTTATCTTGTTGGCCCTTCCCTAGGTAGGAATGAGGGTCTTGTTAACCTAGGTGTTGACCTTAGCAGTGATATGTTGTTATTTTCTGAGTGATTAGAGTTTACATTTCTCCCATTTGATTGGTTGGGCCTAAGGGAATTTATTGTATTATTCATGTTTTGTAAGGTTTGGAGGACTACTTGAGTTTCCCTTTCATTTTGTTCCATGAAAGCTCGAGTTGTCCTCTCATTGTGCTCCATGAAGGCTCTCAAATCGTCTCCTAATTGTTCACTCATTTTTTTACTTTGATTAGGGTTGTTTCTTGATGCAAGTTTCCTTATTTCTCTTTCCAATTCCCTTTAAGTCCTTTGGATTAATTGTATAAACTACCCTTCT
>VDFB02205630.1:0-14114 GCA_007258455.2 Sequoia sempervirens
AATGACATAAGGCCCTATCCGGTTAGGTTCAAACTTTCCCTTCTTTTCTCTGTCTACTTGATTTCTAGGATTTTCCCGTAGGACCAAGTCTCTGATCTGGAAGACTCTAGGCTTAACCCTGTGATTATAGTTCCTAGACATTCTTTGTTGATAGGCTGTCAAATGATTGACAACTTGTTGTCGACATTCATCAAGTAGCTCTAATTCTTGAAGTCTAGAGATCTTGTAATCCTCATTTGAAATGAGTCCCTTTAGTGAAACTCGAAGGGATGGAATTTCTACCTCGATAGGTAATATTGCCTCTGATCCATAGACAAGAGCATATGGTGTAGCTACTGTTGGTGTTTTTGATGCTAGTCTGTAAGCCCAAGAAGCGAGGGTTAGTACGGCGTGCCAATCACCCTACCTCATTCTGATCTTCTTGAGAATCTTTAGGATTGTTTGTTTTGAAGCTTCTACATCCCATTACCTTGAGGGTAATAGGGACTGGCATCGATGTTGGATGTGGAACTTTCTTTTTGTAGCTCTTGGGCGATCTTGGTTCTTGAAAGGCCTGCCATTATCTGTGATGATCGACTGGGGTATCCCATATCTACAAATGAGATAATTAAGTATGAAGGATGATATTTGCTTCCCAGTGATTGCGGTTAAGGGAACTGCCTCCACCCATTTTGTAAAATATTATGTTGCTATGATAATGAACTTATGTCCATTAGATGAAGATGGGTTAATTTTCCCTACCAAGTCCAATCCCCACTGACAAAACGGCCATGTAGTTGTGAATGGATGGAGCTCCTATGCTGGTGCATGTATAAGATTGCCATGAATCTGACATTTTTGATATCTCTTAACAAACTAATAAGATTCTTGCTCCATGTGCGGCTAGTAATATCCCAAACGAAGGAGTTTCTTGGCTAAAGATAATCAGCTTGAATGTGTGCCACGAATTCCTTCATGGACCTCATGTAAAGCAGAAGCAGATTTGTTATGTTTTAAACAACGCAAAAGAGTACCATCTAGGCCTCGATAGTAAAGGGTGTTAGCAATAATGGTATGTTTGGTGGATTGGCATATGAAGTTGCGCTTTTGGTTGTGAGAAAGATCTGGCGGTAAGATATTATCTTTTAGGTAAGTATAAATGTCTCCATAAATGGAAGATTGGGCACTATCCAAAAGGCTTATGGTTTAGTATTTGGGATTTGCGTATGCAGGATTTGACACTTGTTCCACAATAAATCGATAACGATCTTGTGTTTCAGGCATTTGTAGAAGAGATGCTATTGTGGCCATGGCATCTGCTGCTTTATTCTCTGATCTTGGTATCTACTCAAATTTGATATCTATGAAGTATTTCCTTAGATCATCTACCAGTCTCTTGTATAAAATTAGTGTGTCATCCTTAGTTTGGTAATCATTGTTGACTTGATAGATGATTAACTGAGAGTCTCCATACACCTGTAGTTCTGTGATTCTCCAGTCAATAGCCACTATAATTCCAAGGATTAAAGCTTCATATTCTGCCACATTGTTAGTGCAACGGAAGGTAAGCCTATAAGATCATGGAATTGTGTGCCCAAGAGGTGTGACAAATAAAATTCATGCCCCTAATCCATGTTGTGTGTAGGATCCATCGAAGTAGAGTTGCCATGGTTGTGTTGTAACATTGAGGATATCCGCATCAGGAAATTACATGGTCATAGGATGGCTGTCTGACAATGGAGCTTCTGCTAATTAGTCAGCAATGACTTGTCCTTTGATAGCTTGCCTTTCAACATTCTGAATGTCAAACTCACTAAGGAGCATGACCCACTTTGCCAACCTTCCTATTAAAGCTGCTTTGCTTAGTAAATACTTGAGGGGATCGATTTTTGCAATGAGCTTGACAGTGTGAGTGAGCATATAGTGTCACAATTTTTGTGTTGCAAATACTACTGCTAAGCATGATTTTTCAATGAAGGTGTAGTTTACTTCATGTCCATTGAGTGTCCTGCTGATATAGTATATTGCGTGTTCCTTCCCTTCTCTATCCTCTTGTGCCAACAAGGCTCCTAAAGAGATATTTGTTGTTGCAATATATATCAACAATGGCTTGTCATCACTGGGTGGCACCAAGATTGGTGGTGTCATTAAATAATGCTTGATTTGATTGAAAGTACTCTCACACTGTTCATCCCATTTAAAAAACACATTTTTATGCAAAAGATGGTTGAATGGATGACACCGATCTGCTAGTTGAGAGATGAATCTTCTGACGGACTGTAGTTGGCCTTGTAGAGATCTTAATGTACTGATATTCTTAGGAGGTGGCATTTCCACAATGGCTTTAACTTTTGTTGGGTCTACTTCAATTCCTTTTGTAGAAACTATGTATCCAAGGAGTTTTGCTGATGTTACTCCAAAGGCACATTTCTTAGGATTTAATCTGACTTTAAATTTCTCCAACCTGTCAAATATTTTGGCAAGTATCTCTAGATGTCCTTCCCTGGTGTGAGATTTGGCTAAGATATCATCCACATAGTCCTCCATGAAGGTGTGCATCATGTCATGGAAGATTGTTGTCATAGCTCGCTGGTATGTAGCTCCTACATTCTTTAACCCAAAAGGCATGACGTTCCAGCAAAAGGTGTCCCACGGACATGTAAATGCTGTCTTTTCTTGGTCTTCAGGAGCTATTTTGATTTGATTGTATCCTGAAAATCCATCCATGAGTGATAGCATTTGATGGCCAGCTATTAAATCTACAATCATGTCTATGTTTGGCAAAGGAAAATCATCCTTTGGACATGCTCTATTTAAATCTCTGAAATCCGTGCATATTCTGATGGTGTGATCTAGTTTTGAAATAGGTACAATGTTGGATATCCATTCAACATAATCAATAGATCTGATAAATCCAACATCTACTAGTTTCTTTAAATCATTTTTTACCAATAATGCAACATGTGGATGCATCTTTCTCAGTTTTTGTTTTACTGGTTTAGTGCCAGCTGGTAAAGATAAGTGATGTATAATAAGATTTGTGTCTAAGCCTGGCATGTCAGAGTATGACCAAGCAAAATTGATGCATCGTTCTTCAAAGAATTTGATAAAATATGGCTTTTCTGTATCTGTCATGGATGCTGCCAGGTGTAGTATTCTTACTTTCTCTGCTGTGCCAATATCAATAGACTGTGTGGGTTCTATCAACACTGATGATCTTTCATGGTAATGTTGTGGGAGGATGTCAAGCCTTCCATCCTTTGGTGCCTCAATGAGGTTTTCACCATTGGATGCGTTCTTTGTTTTTACTATTTTAGGATCAAATACTACCATAGAATGGTTTTCACCATTAGATCCATTATTTATTTCCATACTTTTGCAACTGAAAGGCTTGGCACCCTCCTACCTAAAAGCATCATTAAAAGAAGCATTGGTAGAACAAGTATCAGATTCTTCACAGCAAAGGTAGTTAATAATAGCGGAGTCATTGTCAAAAATAGGGAGATTGATGGGGTGTTGGGGTTCCCACTCGATAAGCTCGAGATGCAGTAAAGGAAATGAATCATTAGATGGATTGAGGTCAGCGATAGTGAAAGCTCGGACGGAAATGCCGTCCAAGTTGTTAGTGGTTATGTCGAGGCCTACGAAGGTATTTTCTTCCACATCATTTATCTCACTTGATGTCTGTTCATCTTCACTTGAGTCATCGAAATTTTGTGTTTCAAAGACAATAGGATTAAAACTCGAGCTTTGACCCTCCTCACATTTGGGGGTATACTTTTGATAACATCGATCTAAATATCTTCATAGGAAACATCTGATAAGTTGTCCCACTCATATTCATTTGAAACTATTTCAAAGTTATCTCTCATTTGAAGAATACGCTCCATAGTTCTATTGGTGAGTTCTGCTCTTGCTTCTTCTGTGTATCCTAGTCCAGTTCTGCCATTTTGCTGAAGTGTTAAAGATTGGGTTGGTGTTGTTGTGCCTTGTTCCCTTGATTCAAGAGAGCCCTGTCCTTCTGTATATCCTAGCCCATT
Source organism: Sequoia sempervirens (assembly GCA_007258455.2). Taxonomy (NCBI): domain Eukaryota; kingdom Viridiplantae; phylum Streptophyta; class Pinopsida; order Cupressales; family Cupressaceae; genus Sequoia; species Sequoia sempervirens. The sequence goes on from VDFB02205630.1 coordinate 4,020, forward strand.
TGTGTTATTATGCTGAATTGTGAGAACTTGGATTGGTTCTGTTACACTTTGTTCCCCTTGTTCAAGAGGTCCTTGTCCTAATGTATATCCTAGTCTAGTTTTATCCTTATGTTGGAGCGTGAGTGGCTGGATTGGTTCTGTTATGCCTTGTTTCCTTAACCCAAGAGGTCCCTGTCCTGAATATCCCATCTTCTCCAGAATAGTTTTTCCCTTTCCATATTGATTTGTCTCTATGATATTACTCATGGAAGTGGAAGCTTCCTCATCCCTATAAAGCCAATTTAGTATAGCCTTATCTTCTAACTCTTCATCTAAGTTTCTAGCTTTTACAAATCTGCCATCTAATGCCGTTGTAGATTGTGCTGATTTTTGGGTGGTTGTAGATGGTTGTCCATACGTTTGTAAGGAGGGTAACATCTATGATAGATGGAAAGAGTGTCTGACACCATATTCACTTATTCCTTTGTCACTTATCTGTACTTTGTTGGTGAATTGGTGTGAGAGTGAAGCCAATTGTTCTTCAACATTTGAAGGATTAGATTGTGCCACCTTGATCTCTTGTGATTTTTGTTGTTTCGGAAGCCACTTTGATATGAAGCTTTGTTGTTTCTCACCATTAGATGAATCTGATGTGCTAACTTCCCTATTGTGAGGTATTAATGTATCCTGAGATGTTTTCAATGTATGACAAGCTTGGGTGTCATTATAGTCTGTTGTGATTGTTACCTCCTGTCCATTGACAAGAAATTTTAGGCACTGATGATAGGTGGAAGGTACTGCTTGCATATCATGAATCCAAGGATGTCCCAATAGTATGTTGTATGTCAGTTCCCTATCTAAGACTTGACAAACCACATTTTGAACAATAGGTCCCACTTGAATGGGTAATATGATCAATCCTTTAGAGGATCTTTCTTCCTCATCATATGCTTTGATTGTGATTTTTCTTCTTGTATCAATGGCTTCATCTGAGTATCCTAGTGCACAAATCAGCTTTAAGGTACAAATATTTAAACCAGCCCCTCCATCTATCAGGACACGCTTTACACGGTGTTTATGGATGAGGACTTCAATGTGAAGGGCAGAATTATGTGGATGAGTGAGTGAGACATCGTCATGTTCAGAAAATGAAAGGAAATGAGGTGTAGATAGATGTCCCACCATAGCTTGAAATTGACATACATCCAAATTGTTAGGTACCGTGGTTGATACAAGAGCTTGCTCAAGAACCTCTTTGTGTGATGGGGAGATCTTTAGAAGTTCTAAGATAGATATTTGCGCTGGTATTTTCTGTAATTAATCGATGAGATTATATTGATTGGAGGGAGGATCCACAGATTGGGATGATAATGATGCTCCTTTCAATATAACTTTGGATTGTGCTCTTGTTGTGGCATTAACTGGTTGGTGCTCTTGTTTCCCTTTGAGTGTGATTACATTAATTTGGTTTTCAGATATGTCCATATGTTGTACCAAATTAGTAGGTGTAATGTCATTGTTTTGATTGATTTGATTGCATAACTCCTCATCCTCCTTGGCAACAAAAAGACAAAGGATCGTTGTGTCATAAACATAACCAACATTCTTACCTTTGCTGTTTGCGGAAGAGGATTCTCCTTTCTGATAGTTGGGTAGAGGATTTTTGAATGTTGTATGATCTTTGTTTGTTTGGTGCCCCTCTACAAATACTTTCTTTTGATCTATAAGATCTTGTACCGCATGTTTTAACTGCCAACAATTTTCAGTCATGTGGCCTTTATTTTGATGGTAGTGACAGTAATGTGAGTCATTCCACCATGATGGTTTGACTTGAGGGTCCCAATTTCTAGCCTCTTGTACTTGAATAAGTTTTTCATCTAAAAGTTCTTTGAGGACTGATTCCAATGATTTCCCTAATGGCGTGAATTTTCGTTTATTGGATGGTTGTTGGAATGATTGGGTTTTTGTTTCTCCATTGTTTTGATTATTTCCTTGATCACTACTTTTTTTGACATTAAGACCATTGTTTTGTTTGTTTGTAGTTGTTGGCATCAAGGTGAATACTGGTTTGGATATGTGTGTATCGATTATGGTATCAGTATTTTTATTCTTTTGCCAAAATCTTGGCTTTTCACTGTTGTTGTTAGAGGAATTGTTATTGTTTGAACCTTCAATGAAGTGTTTGATTGTTCCTCTTTTGATTAGAGCCTCTTCGATTTTGAGTCCCTTTTCGATGAATTGCTCAAATGTAGATGGACATTGCAAGTCCAATCTATAATTCATTTCATCCACTAGGTTATCAATGAACATCTCTATCTTCTCTCCAAGAATAGATCTAGGGTATTTTGCAAATAGCCTTCTCCATCGTTGGAGAAAGGAAAGAAACTTTTCACCCTTTGCTTGTTTGGTGTTGTAGAGTTCTTTTAAGGTCACCCCATGTTGGATGTTGAATGAGAAGTGTGTTATGAACCTATTGATCAGTTCTTCAAAAGATTGGATCCCGGGTTCCATTTTAGAGAACCACTCCATGCAAGTGTTTCCTAAGCTTCTTGGAAATAATCATAGTAAGTAAGAGTCCTCGTGTGTGAACTCTATGCTCATGGCTCTAAATTCCCTTACGTGATCAAATAGATCGGTTCTTCCATTGTATTTGTTGTACATCGGGTATTCACAATACCGTGGAAATGGTATCATGTTAATGCTTTGGTCAAATGGATAAGGGAAAATGTCTTGTAAGGAGTATCTTTTTGTTGGCCCTTGTTGGATATTTTGGAACTACAATTGTAATTGTTGGATTTGTCTTGTCAAAGCATCTATTTGATTTGGATTTTCCATACTAGTTGTCTGAGGTGTGGTCGTTTCCTTGAGTTGGTTGACATCAAAGTCTTTAGGAAGCTTAGCACCTTTGTTAGCTAATAATAAAAGATACTTTTCCATATCTTGCTCTAACATCTTTTCCATAAATTTATGGAAATGAGGGTCTTGTTGAACTTTCTCGATTTCTTCTGCAGTTATTTCTTTCTCTTGTGAATTAGTGAGAGGATCAGTGTTGTTGTATCATCCCCAAGGGTTTTCTTCAGCCATGGCTACTATTCTTTTGTTTTCTTCTTGTTTTTGTCTTTGATATGCTGATCGTGTGAAAATAGGCATACAAACGTTAAAGTTTTACTCTAGACTTTGAGCTTGGATTTTTGATTTGATAAGTGTCGAAGTTTTTGATTTAAAATCTGATTTAGTCGTGTCTAGTTTCGTGATGGAAGGATGATAAAATTCTTGATAGGGAAATTTTGACACAAAAATCTTAGATTTAGTGATGATTGATAAGGACACTTTGCAAGATGTTTCAAGACCTAGGCATAATAGTAAAGTTTTCTCTTTTTTGTATGATTCAAGTGTTTTGGACTATGGAAAAAAATGTGTTGGACCGATAAAACCTTGTTTTTGATGTGGGAAAACTGATAAACTATCTTACTAACTCTCTATTTTTCTGACCTTTGGGAGTGCTAAAACAAAGCCACGACGCACTAAAACAGAGCCACGGTGCACTAAAATAGAGCCATGACGCGCCAAAACAGGGCCACGATGTGCTAAAACAGAGGCACGAGGCACTAAAACAGAGCTATGATGCGCTAAAACAGAGCCGTGACATGCTAAAACAGAACCGCGAAGCACTAAAACAGATCCACTATGTGCTAAAACAGAGCGACAACACGCTAAAACAGAGCCGCGGTGCGCTAAAACAGAGCTACAAAGCGCTAAAACAAAGCCGCTATGCACTAAAATAGAGCGATGACACGCTAAAACAAAGTTTTGACATGCTACAGAATGTTTTTTGGGTGCCACAGGAAAATATCTTACTCTATGAAATTCACTTGGTCTTGTATCGTATTGTATGGCAGGTTGTGGGATGTATTCTAGATGAATTTGTTGACTGTGATTGTGGTGTTGTCTAAGAGCCCTTCTTTGATAAAATGCTTGTGAATCTAAGGGAGCTACAACATAGTCATCTGTATAACCTCTAGAGAAATCATGATATCTATGAATAAAGGTCCTATGTTGGAGGAGAAATTTTCTGCTTTGATATAAAAATCGTTGCTTTCTCAAGAGTTGTTTGTATGTAAGTGTTTTCTTTGGATTTTTTATTCGTTTGACAAGAGACTTCTTGACAAATTTGGTGGATACCCAATCTCAAATCATGAGAATTTCACAAGTGTTTGATTTGAAGATTTTTGTGATGATCTTATCTGGATTTAATGAAGGAAAACACAGCAAGCAAGAATAGAATAGTTGATTCAAAATCCTAGAATCTAAATAGATAGTGTATGTTTTAAGAACCAAACATGATTCTTCTTGATTTTCACTGGTTTGATAACAAGATAAGATAGTTCAAATAGACTCACTCCTAGAGACAAAAGGTCATCGTTATATACTCGAACAGCCCATAGCTTGGAATTGCGTCGACTCACATAGCCATGTCACCCCCTAGAGGGCGCCCATGTTTTTGTCTTTTCCAAGTGTGTACTCAGAGTGACGGAAGTGGATACCAGATCCCCTAAGAAAATAGTCCTTGGCAATTATATGGTGAGTGCTTGAGGGTAGATTCTTCCCCACCCTTGCATCGTCGAGTATTAGAATGTTCGGGAACTGAAAAGCGTGCTTCTATTTCTAGGTTCTTAGATAGGGTTTCCGTTTAGAGCGGAAAATGGATAAACTCCCTCAGGAGACCTCCCAATCTTTAGAACAAAGATTTTGGGGATGGTTATCCTACACACATCCGTTGAAAGAGGGTTTCCCAAATTCACATAAATTTTAAAGTGGGTTGGAATGCCATGGCTTTTGGCTGTCCCCACACAGGTTGTTCTCGTAGGGTGAGTACTTTTTCCCACTACGGCAAGCCTATCTAAAGGTTTTAATGAAAGCTTGAAAATGCGTAAAGTAAAAGTGAGTTTGGTATTCTGATGCACCCAGTCAAGGGGAGAGCATAAACCTATCACCCAATCACAACAAAGAAGTTGTTCACTTTTTAAAACCCAAAAGACAAATTATCTAATCTATATGGAGATTTTGCTCCATAAAAAGCATGATGTTCAATTTTAATCCCACAAGTAATAATGAAGTTTCTATCCTAGGATTGATCAATTTTTATCCATTTGCTATCCTAGGATTGATAAATTTTAACCCTTTTTCTGTCCTAGGATTGATAAATTTTAACCAAAAAGAGACTAAAGAACAAAATCTGGCCGCGGATGCATCGGATCCAAATAAAAGATATTTAAAGAATAAAGAGTTGAGGTGCTAAAATAGTGGATTGACGCATTAAAACAGTTGTGCGGCATGCTAAAACATTTGAGCGGTGCGCTAAAATAGACGATCGATGTGCTATAGTTTTTCTCCGACGCGCTACAGAATCCCGCCGACGCGCTATAAAAAACCATGGTTCCACTAAAACAAACACGCTGATACCTGTAAGACACTTTTCACAAAAAAAATTGTAGAATATGGGGTTAGGCCCCACGGTGGGCACCAAAATGGAAGTGTAAGAATCAGGAAATGTACCTTCTAAATAAGACATTGTATCTAAGATTCAAGAAATTTAAGCTAATTTAAACTAAGAATCTTCAGAAATATGTCCTATTGCTCTCTAACTCTAAATATTTCTTTAATCAACTTGCTCTCAGATTTTAGAAGCTAATTGATTGCTAAAATGACACTTAGAGAATGAGAATTAAACTATTATGATTCGTAAATGCAACTAAGATGATTCTACAGTAAAAACTTATGAGAAAGAAACTACTGTAAACATCCATGATTGATGAACTAAAATGCTTGATTGCTTGATGATTGCTTCTATTTGCTTGATTGCTTGAATGCCTGGAAAACCTGCAAAGTAAGATTTCACAAATTAGGATCCCTTTCCTGGAGCCAGAAACCTGTATTTATAGATTTCACGGCACTCATTTGTGAAGGGGCAACACAACAGAGGTTGAGATTCAATCTGGAGAATTGAATGGTATGAGATGAGAAGGTGGAGCTGATCATGAAGGATTGTTCCTCCCCATGAAAACACCAGGCAAGATGAGAGGAAAGATTTGAGGCAGAAGATTGAGAGGATTTCCTGCAGGTTTGTCCCCGAGGCTCTTCCCGTGAATGACAGTTGAATTAATTAGATTTTTTAAATCTAATTTTATTGGTGAGGGAATAGAGGTATATGATTTATGCATTTATTTAAATATTTTTGATTTATTTAAATTCAGCAAAAGAGGAATAAATAATTTAATAAAACAAACTATAGGAGTTGTTTATTAAATTAAAATAAAAGGAATATGATAATTAAATTAAAGATTCCACAAGAATTATCTTTATTTAATTAGAAGAAATGTGATGAGATAATTAAATAACCACAAATTATTGAAGGCGTGTATTTAATTTAAGATAGAATTAATAGATGAAGTATAGAAGAAATAATAATGATAATAGTTAAATAAAAACAAAGTATTTAATTTTGTTGTTTAATTAGAGAAATAATATGATAAAACAGAAAAAATTAATAATGATAATAGCTAACAAAACAAAGTATTTAATTTTTTATTTAATTAAGCGGAAATAGAGTTAATAATCAACTTAATATAAATAAATATTTCTATTTATTTACTAAGTAGATAATTTAAGATTAATTAATCAAATAAGTGTATTTAATTAATTAGATTCTCGAACCATTTTAGGTGTCTACAAAATGCATTTGTTTAATATTGATTCACCTTCGGAAAATGGTAAAAATAAGGCTTTGGATGTATAATTTGGAAAATTAGAAGCTTAACTAAGTTCAATAAGTTAGGGGCCAAAACATAGTGTGACATCATAAAGGTATACAATTTTCTACACTACATTTAGCCTCCACTTTAGTGAGAGTATGAACTTATGCTCAAAATCACACTAAAGTAGAGAAATATATGTCAAGAGGGGTTTGATTGTCCAAATGTTAGAGAGATAGGATATAAAAGGATCAAGGGGGAGTGCACAAGCCCCCAGGATCCAAGATCCCATGGAAAACCAACATAGGCACAAAGGAACACACATGTATCATATTTTATGTAGCAAGATAAGATACACAAACATACAATGTCAAAATTAATGCAAAAAGAAAAGAGATGGACTAGAAAGTTTTATTATGCTATATGTCCATGAAATACATTAGGTTTCACAAGGATAGCAAGCTATATTATGCTAAACACTCATGAAACACATGGCCCCAAACAAGGTGCATTATGTTGGGCGACCATGTTATGCCAATGCTTATACTAGGTTTAGCCTATAAACAAAGTGAAGCCAAAAATGTCAAACATGGCGGGCAAGTTGTATTATGACAGGTTCTAGAAAATAAAAAGGCTTAACATCTCAACAGATGAAATAAAAATAAAAGGCTTAACATCTTAACAAGCAGAATGAAGATAAAAGGCTTAATGTCTCAACGGATGAAATGAAAATAAAAGGCTTAACGTCTCAATGGATGAAATGAAAATAAAAGGCTTAACGTCTTAGTAGATGAAATGAAAACAAAAGGTTTAACATCTTAGTAGACAAAATAAAAATAAAACGCTTAACATCTCAGCAGATGAAATAAAAGGATAGTGCCACAAAACCTCAAAGGATGTTGTAATAACATCACCACAAAAGGTAAATATCAAAAACAATCAAAGGAGCATTGCTTAATTCATGAAAGGTCACACCTTAGGGATTATTACACTTGATATCACCACCAAGAGAGGACTAACCAAGGAATAAAAGATTCACGTCTTAGGGAATACTAAACATAAAATTACCACCAAGAGGAATGTTATATGACAAGAAAATATCACACTCTTGTGGGACATCAAATCTAATAATGCCATAAAGGAGACACATTGCATGGATTAAACATGCCACACCTTGATCAACGAGGTCACACTTCCTAGGATATGTATGCTATCATCACTAAGAAGAGACCATTTCTTATGAAAACAATGAACGGGGAACTATATGCCCCCCCTTAAAATGTTAGTGTATTTGCTACACTAACGTCTTAAGGAGAAATGAAGGGATCCCAAAAAGGAATACACTTAGGAAAAGGCTACTTAACCCCTTGACTCCCAAGTGTAGGGATAGAGATAAGCCCAAGATTGATATATGCTACCCAACTCATTGCAACAAAAGATGATTTGCATAAAATCTAATGCATCGATGAGTCAACAATACTAGTTTACAATTTTTGGCCAAACTAGACATTGAACTGAATTTTTTTAACCAAATCTTCGCCTCGTGCACTCTATAGCTAAACTGTGAGGAATTTGAAGATGATGCAAACTAGTGATTTGTACATTCTTTTTTCTATAGACTTAAATATATATTTTTTAAAAATTGGAATCAGGATTGCATTTCTTTTCCATCTCCTTTGAAAACTAGTTTTCATCAGTAAACACCATTTTTAAAGAGTGATGCTCATTGTAAACAACATAATTTTTTTTCTATGAAGGATAAAATTCTTTTTTTTTAATTTAACTTTGTAACTATGATATCTAATGTTCATTTGGTTTCATAGTCTTTTATTGAATATTTTTCTAATTAAAAGTTTTGAAGTCAAACCAACAATTTAAATATATGATTTACTTGCTAACACAACTTTTCGGTGATGTTTGAAATTCATTTTTTTTGTTGGATTAGGGACATCAATATCTAGTGCATAGATATTTTCAAATTTTTTTTATAATCTGCTATTTTTCCACTTGTGCAGAACAGAGAGCTTGATTGTCGATGAAAATTCTATGTTTAATTAAACTAAAAAAAAAAATAAAACCAAAAAATATTAAAATTATATTTGATGGATAGCTCATTCCGAGGACTACCATCATCTAGTTGGTTTTGTGAAGTTTCCTCCATTTTCATCTTCATTCCAAGCTTTGAAAGGAAAATTTTTACAGAAATTTGGTAGAAGAGGGAGAAAAGGACAAAAAAGGGGGGTTCGAGTGAACCCCCATTTCAACCCCTTCGAGCGAAGGGGGGTTCACTCAAACCCCCCTTGTTTTGCAATTTTTCCTTTGTTTTCCTTAAAAATGGTGCCAAAAGGGATGACATCATCAAAAGGGATTCGCTCGAAGAGGGGTTCGAGTGAACCTCTTTTTTGGGTTGCTCGAATCCCCCCCTTTGAGTGAACCCCTAAAAAGCCATAATTTTTTTCATGGGAGCATTTTGGAAATTTTCCTTCCTTAATGAAATTGTAAACCAATTTTTTGGGATCACCTGCATGTGGCAATGAGCATAGGTGGATACTACAACTATCACATGGCAAGGAGAAAAACAAACAAATGATAGTTTATCACACACACATAAGGATCAAATTGTTTGAGTACCTTCTTTAAAGCATGACATTCATCAGTGAGATGTCCAAGTGTTCTATGATATGCACAATAAGACATGTTTGTAATTTTTCCCTTGTTATCTTCTCATTCATGGATAGGTGGTAATGTGGCAAGTCCTAGGTTGAGGAGGTTTTGTAAGGCCTTTTCATTTTTAGTTATAGTATGTAGAAATGGTAGCTTCTTGAGTTTATAAGGCTTGTATTTCTTACTTGATTGAGTAAATGTTTGATGTGGAGGTAGATGATCTTGGTAACCTAATCCTTTAGTATCTTCAAATGGTCTTTGTTCCAAGAGAGAATGGACTTCAAGTTGATTGTGAATGTCACATCTTTGATTTTTCAAAATCCTAAAGCCTCGGCCATAAGTTTGTTCTAAATCAATGGGTGTGTCAGTAACTTTGTGTGCAAAAGATAAAAGAGTCTCAAGTGGCATTGTTTCCTTGTGGTTGCTATCAATGCATGCTTCCATGCTCTTTGGTTGAGATACACTTTGTGGTTCGATTTCAAAATGTAAAATATTGAACATATCAAGTGGTGAGATGATAGGAGGTGTTGGCTACTGACATGGGTTATTAGACCATTTCATTGAGGGATAAAAGGTTGCATTATTTTTAAGGACATTCAAGGAGTTTCATATGAAATCTTATATGCTTTCTTCATCTTGACCCAAGATGTCTATTTCATGAGGAAATTTATTGGGAGTTGTAGGGACATGAATGTCATTA
>VDFB02205631.1:0-11498 GCA_007258455.2 Sequoia sempervirens
AACCCAATGCCCAACCTAACCCTAATTGAACCTTATGTGCAAAAAAAACTTTGGTACTCTTCATGAAAATTAATTTAGTGAATGTTATTACAAGTCACAAGACGCGCTTGCAACAACCATAAAAAAGAGAACCTCATTGTGACATATTTTCAAGAGTAGTATGATACACCATACCATTTTAAAGTAAATTTTCATTTATTACTATAGGTCCAAATAATCCTTCACACTACACAACACCCCTATAAATTGCAACATTATCCATATGTTAAATAGTGAATCTATAAAACAACATCAATTCAAACATAATGGCTATAAATGGGTCAGCAAGAAGAAGGAAAAAAAAAACCAAATTTGTAAACCCACCCTCAACTTACAAACATACATCCATTACAAATCATATAAGTCCATGTATTATTAACCAACAACAAAACATTTCTTGGGAGAGGAATAAGCTAACCCAAATATATTCTTACAGTATTGATATCATAAATTTAACCTTTGCTTCAACCATGGAATAAATTGAATTGAACAAATATCAAGTAAATGAAAATATTTGAAATCGACACTAGCATACCTTCCATCCTTAATCATAGCAACGCATTTTCCCTTAGTGGTAGTCATAAGTATATTTCATGGCAACCAACCATAGAGGCAACAAAACAAGATATAATGCCATTTTAACATATTATAGATTGCACTCTTCAGTTTTATCTTTACAAAAGAGTGCAAATTATAGCATTCTTTTTAATTGCAGACCTGTATTTACGTGATGGCTAATCGGAAAAGGAGTTGAAGCATTATCCTGATGAATCCTGACAGTTAATGAAGTCGTGTAAGATCATTTCCAACTCGGGCATCCCTTACAAGTTACGATTCAGAACTTGGAACGCATTACCTAAGGCCCTGAAAGCAACAGGAATCAAGTATTTGCATGCTGCTTTGAGGGCTTGATATTCGTCCATGTTCTAGATGCATAGTGCATACAACCCCCTATACTCTCTCACAGAACACAGAAGCGCTTTCAAGGATTTCATCTTGTGTTAATGGAGTTTGCTTTTGCCAGGAAAGGACTTGAGCACCTGTTATGTATCACCCATATTTCATTGGATTGGTTGTCAATTATGATGAGAGCAGTTACCAACGAAGTTGCAAAGCAGGGGTTTGTTGTGTCGGCCATGATCTAGTAGGAGGAGGTGAAACGCTATCTTCACTGTTACACGTCCAATGGAGCTAAATGAAAATTAATTTACATTCAATGGGTCGAGCTAGAAATAGCTGCATTCTATGTTTTTGTACTTCTTGATTTTGTATACATGGGTTAATACATCCTTATGGTAGTGTAGATGCCTCTCAATGTAAATTTAAAATATATTAGTCTATCATAATATTTTTTTCTATTAAAAATTTAAAATTTAAAATGGGTCTATTTTAATAATTGTAATGATTTCATGTGATAATTAGAACATTTAAAAACCATTCACTTTTACATTTAAAAGTTAATATGGACTAAAATTTTGAAACTTAGTATAAATTAGAGAAAGATTTTTTAATTTTTTAAAAAATTAACATGGTGAAAATGGTTTTAACTTTTCTTGTTGCAAAGTCAAGTTAATTCTTAGCATTATTTATTGCAAAGTAGTGATGTTTAAAGGTATTCAGTGTGTTTATATCATCATCCATCAATTATCTAATCAATCCTAAGTATTCAAAAAGTGAATAATTTGAGGAATCTTTCAATTTAAAGCATGTAACATACCCTAAAAAGTGGCTAACTTTTTTTCTTACTTAAATCACTATAATTAAAATTGTATCCCATAACTATGAATATAAATATATATAAGTACTCATAAATTAAATTCAATAAGTAATCTCACTAGTTGATAAGATTGCACAACCAATAAGTGTATATCATCTAATAAAACAATGGGTCAAGAACTAAAACCCTCAATTGTATATGTGTGTGTGGTGAAGAAAATTGTGTATCTTAACAATCTCACACTATGTTTTGTCCCCCTAATTTATTCGACTTAATTAAGCTTCTAATTTTTTAAATTATGCATTTCAAAGCCTAATTTTTACTATTTTCCAAAGGAAGACAAGCATTGAACAAATGCATCCAATCCTTAAATTGTCCATAACTTTGAGTGTCCTATAAATTTTCATCGTGACTCCATTTTCCCATAAAGTAAATGTCCCCTTCAGCCAGACCCAAATTCAAATATATTGTTTTGATGGGCAAAACGGCCTTCTACAACTGTCCTCAAGTTTATGCCAGAAAGCACAAAAAGTCCAAACTTAAAAATATTAGGCTACTCAAAGAAAAATTGGAAAAGCAAGAGCTAATTCATTAAAGACCGTGAAGGGTCGACAAAAACCAGCCAATAACTAACCCAGAGTCTTCAAACAGACTCGATTTCAGCCTGTGTTCTCAGATAAAGTCCTCGAATCCACCCTTCTTGAAGGTTTCTGAATCATTTGTATGAGGGAGTATGTTCTCTCCTCTTCAAATTAGCTCGGGTCCTCTTAGAAATACCAACATCCTCATCCCGGTTTTATCATTGACCTCTTCCAAAACCACCAAAGAGATACAGCTTATTCAATTTTTGTCATGGCATTGATGATGATGGCATTTCAGGTCTTGCCATCCCGTTGTTCTCGCTTCAGCCAGTTTTCGGTCAGTATTTTTCATTTTATCCACCACTTCAACCCTTTTGTCCATGCCCTTTGGTTTTGGGTTTCTTTATCGGCACCATGATCTTTTCGCTCCGCCTCGTTCTTGCCAAGCGCAGTAACCTTGACACTCATTTCTTCCAGTTTACTTTGAAGGGCCCAATTTTTTATTTTAAGCTCGTTGATTTCATGAAGATCCATTTTGAAAACCTGAAATGGTCAACAACATTATTCCTAGCTAAACCCAAGATGTCCACAGTGGGTTCCCTTTCAAGGTTGAAGCAAGTTTTAGCAGGGTCAGGGGTAACAGGGGAACCAATTCTAGCATCTTTGTCAAATGACGGGGCAGCAAAGGAAGAAGTATTGTTAGCTCCAGAGTCTTCAGACTCGAGAGAGTCTTCAGAGCACGACACAAGGTTTTTACCCAATAGCTTCTTACCAACACATCTGGTTTTAAGGGTGGGACTTCTTGGCTTAGGCGTAGAGCAAGCTTTCACATAATGGGGGTTAAGGCTTTTCTTACCAATTTGGACAAAGGATGGACTAAGGACCATCCTAACTTGGCTCAAATTAGGTAAATTCCCCAAGCAACTGCTCGTTTAGTATCATCCTCCTCAGAATCAGGAGGGGCATCCAAATTAGCAGGGGCTAACATATTTTGGTAATGTTCAACAATTAACCTAATCAAACCAGTATGCAAAATAGGAAATCTTTTTGGATTTTTCTTGAGGTCATCCAGATTTTTTCTCAAAGAACAAAGAAGATAGTAGGGAAAAGAAACCCTAACCTTGTAGCGAAAATGGTTGAGTAGGGCAAAGTGATAATCGTAGACCCTGGTGAAGCGACCATCCATAGTAATGTATTCCATGATAACCCAAAGAACTTTCCTCCAGAGAGCTTTTATGGTATCGACTTCGGAGAAGCTGTTAGAAATTTTCACCAGTTTCATTCTTTCCTCTTTCTTCAAAAATTCGATGACAGCCTTTCATCGAGAAAACCCTCATTCCTGCACTTGTGTCCAACAAGGCATATTCCTATCACTTCAGCTATAAGGTTTCTACTGGAGTCATCCAGTAACCAAGCCGTGCGTTAAGCCTTTGGAATTGTTGTCATTTTATGCCCCCATTTAATGACCCATCACTGATATCCGATTTGAGTGATCTTCCATGGGTCATCTTGCATCCACTCTTGGGATTTTGATATCTTTTAGGGTTCTGAACTTGCAAGATAGGGCTTTCAAAAGCCTTATGTGCTTAAACCCTAAACCCATGAACTTGGCATGCACTTTTGCTATAAACTCATGTTGACCATTTTTGCCTAGTTAGTCTTGTGTCCCTAAGTTAAAAGCATTAATTTCCCCATTCTTCATTTTACCTAAGCGGCCCCTTTATGAACAATGTTGAAGCACATGCTAATTACCATTGCTTAAGTCTTTGTAGCGCCCATCACTGAAACCTTAACATTCATCGGCTTCATTTTTCATGATGAGCGATGAGCTCATTTCCTTTGCATTGCTTGTCACTATAATCATTTGGCCTTTCTATTTCACTTCTATGATGCATGATGGCCTACATCTCCCTTGCATCACTCTCGTGCTTTGCATCATGAAGTCCTTTTGCTCGCTTCACCTCTTCTACAACACATGATGGCCTTTGTTGTTCTTTCGCATCTTGTTGGTCCTTCACATCACAAAAAAAAATTCACTGCTCAATTCATTTGAACGATGAGTGACGGGAAGTAAAATAACTATGGGTTATGATTGTGCCACATGTCAACATCTTGTGCCCACATCGCCTATCGTTGAAGACCTTTTCATTTTAGATAAACTTTTGCAATGCGGGACGAACAGTGGTAGGATTCTATTTTCTTTGCATTGTTGGGGTATGGGTGGAACTTTGAAGTGTTACAATGATAAGCGATGAGCGATGGGTGAATATTTGGCAAATATTCCTTCCATTGGAGCTACTCTATTCATCGTGTCTTTACATTTTATTGGTGGGTTCCTTTTCTCGATGAGCGATGAGGGGCTGAGATTAAACATTGAATATCCAACGGTTGAGGTGGCATCACGCCCTTGCTTCACATCATTGTTATCAAGTAAGGTGGTGGAGTGGTTTACATGATGCACGATGGGTGAGGATGAGGGTTATGATATTCCTTAGTGCATCGCTATTTCATGTTGAAAGGCTCAAGTCAAATACTTGATGCATGATGAACAACCCTGATTTGAAGGTGGAAATCAATGATGATGTTTTAAACTTGGCTCGATGTTTGATCTTGTCCCTCCATCTTGCATCTGATGGTCAGAGTTCAAACACAAATGGCTAACTACCTCATTTCATGGGTAAGCATAGACAGTAATGGTGTATCTTCATTTTAGCTACCAGATCAAATGAAAATTGTCGCCCCTTGGGTTTTGGACCTAGGGAAACAAGCTTTTCTATGCTTTACCTTCAAGAATTCCCTAGAGATCTCAACCAAATGATGATAATGGGAGAAAGAGATCTGCTAAGGGACTATCCTAGGATATGATTAATGATTGAGGAGGGGTTCACCACCAACCTAGGGCTTGGAAAAATGTATGAAATGCAAGATCTAATTATTGAACTCAATGATGCAAGAAACTTAACTAAATAAACTATAAATGCAAATAAATTAGAATAGAAAATTGGAGAAGTACATAGGAGCACCTAGAAACTTGACAGAGCTTCAATGGAAGCCTGAAATGTTGAATAACCTAAAATTTTGACCTAGTGGGACTCATTTTCCAATCTGAGTGAATCGGTCCCAGACCAAGGTTTTTGCAGAAGAATAGGTTTATGAAAAAAGGGTATATGAATCTACAAAAAACCTTGAAAAACACCTATAGTCGGACTCATTCGCCTCTTCTAGGGTACCAATCCCATTTTGTTGTGAAGTGTCCTAGGAGCAGAATCTTGAACTAAAACTTTGCAAGCTTCTAAAGATGGATCAAATAAGCACTTTTCCACTGATTTCCTGCAAATTTGATGGATATTTTTCCCTAGATATGAGCTTTTGTGAGTCTTGAAAAATTTTCATGACAACTTTGATGACATTTGCAACTTTTTCATTTTGGTACTTTTGAAGGCTTCAAATCCACTTTTCTCCAATCTATAAACCTACAATCACACATGTAAAGAGGAGAAAAAGTTGTTGATTGTTAGGGAATAGAGGTTTTCCTTGGTCAAACCCCTTTTGGGTAATTAAACTAGACGATGAAATAATGAAATATGAACATGAAACATGCAACATAGGACATGAAACATGAGCAATGATACCTTAAATGATGTCTTGTAATACAAATCAACAATTTAGCATGAAATGGTCATGAAGGATGTAGATCTATATCTTGAGATAAATGTAGAACAATGCTTGACCTTGGATCTTGAATGAAACATCACAACACTATCTCAATAACATGTTTGATGCTTGATAATCTTGATATGATAATGGATCTTGATGCTGGTGTATAAATTAACAAATGTAAAATAGATATACTCTCATTAAATTCAACAGATAATTGATACCAAAAATGCAACATCAAGCGATTTTCATAAATACCTCCATTTTGAAAACATGCATCAATAGTCTCTGATCTGAGAATGTTTATTCTACTCTATCTACTTGCCGTGTATCGAAATCTAATAGCTGGTGGTTTTTACAATTACAAAATTCATATTTATACACCAGCATCAAGATCCATTAACAAATGTAAAACAGATGTAAAGAAACTGAATGAATCCAAATGATGAAATTGCAGAGACCAATGCCTTATTGGGTATGCGGAGTCAAATGAAATCAAGATAAGCAACACTCTCTGGAGAAAACTCAAATTATCTGGCATACATTTTGTTTACAACTTGTATAAATATGCAATACTGTAACTACTAAGCTCTACTTTAATAATCCAAATGAATCTCTCTGATTAATGTGATCAATTAAAAGGATTTAATCTTTTCTTGAAAGAACCAATCGATTAACCACACAAAAAAAAAAATTGCATTGATGAATTGAATATAAACTTGTTATATCAATTTAAACAATCAAGAATCCATCTTGGAGACAGCTTATGCTCATTAAACTCAATAGATAATTGATACCAGAAATGCAGCAACATCAATTGATTTTCATAAATACCTCCATTTTGAAAACGTGCATCAATAGTCTCTGATCTGAGAAGTTTATTCTATTGTATCTACTTGCTGTGTATCGAATATCTAATAGCTGATCATCCTTTTACAATTACCAAAAGTCTTCATCCATTCTGAGTCGTTGAGATAAGATCACACTCTCGCCGACAAGGTCCTTCATTGTTTTCCATTGGTGAGACTGAACGTCACTCACCGAGACCTCTTATCGAGAACCTTAACTCATATCGATATAACATCCCCTTATGTTGTCGGTTAGTGTAACAATTCGACTTTGCCAAGACCTTTCATCGATAGCTCCAACTCTTACCGATATGTATCCTCCGCTACTTAGGTCAGGTAAGACAAAAGATACTTGCCAAGACATAATGCCGATACCGCTTAGCTCTCATCGATGAACCTCTTCCTATATTATTCGAGGAGACATATTGAATTCGATAAGACCTCATCCCGACGGTGTAACTCCTGCCGATGTGATTCCTCCATTGTCATCGAAACAACACAAATGTCCTGCCGAAAACTGCTTGCATGCAAACCTCGATCGCTGTGACATCAAATGAGTCTTCGATAGGCAACACAGACTCATGTTAGTAGAAAAATGCAAAATGGGTGAGACAATGGTATTCTCCATGTCCTGAGACCATGATGAAAATGCATGACTAAAGCGGATGTAAAGCTGAATAGATCCAAATGATGAAATTGTAGAACCCGGGTACCTTATTGTGTAGGCGAAGTCAAATGAAATCAAGATGAGCAACACTCTATGGAGAAAACTCAAATTATCTGGCATATATTCTATTTACAACTTGTATAAACATGCAATACTATAACTACTAAGCTCTACTTTAACAATCCAAATGAATCTCTTTGATTATTGTGATCAATTAAAAGGATTTAATCTTTTCTTGAAAGAACCAATAGATTAATCACACAGATACAACAAATGTGCAACGATGAATTGAATATAAACTTGTTATATTAGACAAACAATCGGAAAGAGAATCCATCTTGGAGATAGCTTAGCAATACTCTCATTAAATTCAACAGATAATTGATACCAGAAATGCAGCAACATCAACTAATTTTCATAAATACCTCCATTTTGAAAACGTGCATCAATAGTCTCTGATCTGAGAAGTTTATTCTACTGTATCTACTTGTTGTGTATCGAATATCTAATAGTTGATGATCTTTACAATTACAAAATGCCTATTAGGCTTCTGGCACAGGGGATTACATGAAAATTTAGTTGAAGACCATCATATAGAGTCAGTGAAAGAAGTTGTAATTTGAAAAGTTTCAGAAAAGGTGATTCCATTGGGGAAAAGATCAGAAAGAATTATTTTCCTACTTTTTGGAAAAGTAGGTGGCGACTCTTAAATTTTTTTTTGATGAAAAATGGAATTTGTGTATGGAACAAAAAAGTATTTTGAAAAGCAGCAATTGATAAGAGGAATTGAAGAATTGAAAGATACAGACAAGAATGAATACACGAATGTAGGAAGGTATTGGGCCCCTCAGGCGCCTGATAATACGAATGGAAATTTTTACAATGGAGGCAGTGCATATCATGTACATCAGAGCACTTATTCTCCACAATTGTCGAGGCAGGTAAATGCTTATCTAGTCCCTCCTGGACAAAGATTGGAAAGTTATCAAGAATGCCAATGTGATCATTGTCAAGTGCAATGCCAATGTGATCAGTGTTAAGTGCAACACAATTCTAATCCACTTGGAGATATCAGTCAGAATCTGCAACAAGGTATATATCGGAACCAACAATCTGAAAATGATGAATGTGTCAAAAATCTTTGGAAGGCCTTTCTTGACATAAGGAGTTATGAAGGAGAAGATTCGACTTATCTGTACAATAGAATGGCAAATATCTGTATGCAATTACCTCCTAATTGTAGGCCTACAAGGGCCATGTTTGTTGAGCAGTTTGTAAGAGCATGGGAGCCTAAATCAGTTTATTTTCCACAAAAGTAGCATACCTTTGATCTAGTGAATAAATTCATTGATGCCATGGAGCAGATAAGGTATGAGAACAATATCAATGTTGAATCCAATGATTGTTTTTTCTGATAAGTATGGAGAAAATGATCAAATAATGCATCCAATAGAGGATAAGACATGTGCAAGTCAATATGATTCCTGTGATAGCTTGCATGAGGAAGATGAAGGTACAAGATATCTCTCTTGCATAACGGATTGTGATAGGGAGAGCAGTGTGTGTTATGAGGGACCCAATGAATATTCAGATTGTGAGGATGCACCTGACGATTTTGATTTGCAGTCAAGGGATTCTTCTACCTCTTATGAAGATCAGGATGAAGAGGCAATGGGAAATATTGATTCATCTGATATATATGATGAAGTGATAGAAGAGGATCAGGTGATATTTTGCAAAGGTATGCCCATGAATGAACTTCAGGTATTTTCAAATCCACTTAATGATAAAGAGGAGATATTTTCAGACAAACAAAGTGATGGAATAAATGATTGTGCTGGTAATATTTTTGTTTTCTCATTCTCTAATGATCTTGGACCTCTTTTTGATGATGAAAAAAGTGAAGAATATAACTATAGTGATGAAAATGTAGAAACTTGTTCACTCAGTAGTGAGAAAATTTCAGACTTGCTAACTCTTGAATACCAGAGGTGTGTACATGAAGGTGATTCTAAGGTTTTGTGTCCAACTTGCATTTGTTTTGACAGTGAAAGTTCTTTGTGTAATGATTCTTATGACTCTTAGTGCATTTCTCGAGTTGATGGTGAAGCCTTTCAAGTTGATCAAAAGTTTATGTCCATTCAGGATAAGGTATGTGATTTTGAAATTTCTAACTCATGTGAAGAGGACATGTGTTTGCATACCAAGGATGATAGAGGTCCAGATTTGTTTGGTTCATATATGCTTGATATTGGAGATGTGAGTCATATTCAAGTATTGTCTCCAAATGATCATTTGAAGGAGGTGCAAAAGGTTGCAGATTTGTTTGTTTCAGACGACATTGATATAACATAATTTTTTGATTCTCAAGAGAAGTGCTTTGATGGTGAATTTTCAATACAGCTGGGAGAGTGTTTCATAATTCATAACAGTAAGAAAGATAATGAGGAATTTTGCATTGAATATGCATACATTTTCTATGTTGAAGATAACAAAAGTTTGTTCCATGATGATGAAGAATTTTAACTGTTGAATGATGAAGGGATTTTAGGCCAAGCTGAGCTTGATGATTCTCTAAGAACTTGTAATAACAGTGACAGGAAGGAATGCATGAGTGTCTTCAAGAAGAATCTAATGAACTCGAGACAAAACCAGGTATTTGACAGGGGAAAGTATGGTTTGAGTTTCAGATCGCTCAGAACAGGTAAAGCAACACAGAGGATTAAGGGTTGCTAGTGCATGGACAACTCTTCCTGGTCCTCTTAAAAATTATTTTCCATGCACAGTAGTTTAAGGTTTTGGTTCACCTCCATCTTGCATTCATTTTGCATTCATTCCATCATGCTTCATGTTCATCTCTATTTTTCATTCATTTCCATTGCCATTTTTTCCTTTTTGCTCACTAGTTCATCATTTTGTGTTTGGTCTATTCACCCAAAGATTTGGATCCTTGCAATGATCTTACTATCATTCATCCCCAGACGGAGCCACTGTTGGAAATATAAAATTCTGGATAATTTCACATGTTTTCGTCCCCCTGAGTTTCCATATAAGTCGTCATCATATGAGCATAGGTTTGTCTTCATTACATTTTGCCCATTTCTTGCCATATGGTCTCATTGTTCCATCGGGTCTTGCATAATTCACATCATGGTTTGTATCGACGTGACAATATCGAGGTCTCCCCAATCAATTTTTTTGCTTGTAAACATCTGTGTTGCCTATCGGCAAGACATTTTTTGTGTCACGGTGATTGGAATTTACTCACTGGCAGTTATCGGCAAGACTTTTTCATGGTTTCAGTGACAGAGGATGATACTTATCGGCAGGAGTTATATCATTGGGATGATGTTACATTGAATTCAATGTGTCTCCCCAACTGATGCATGAAGAGGTTCATCGGCGAGCGCTAAGTGGTATCGGTATTATGTCTTGGCGAGTATCTTTTGTCTTACCATCTGGTGGCAGGAGGATACATATCGATAAGAGTTGGAGCTATCGAGATGAGGTCTTGGCGAGTGACCTTCGGTCTCGCCGACATCACATATGGGGTTTTGATTTGGCCAAACATAAGGGTCTTTGGTGAGTGGTCACAACGAAGTGTATATGTCTCACCGACGGAGCATAAAAGGTTTCTCTCAAATGGCTTTCGGTGAGAGGTTAGTTGTGTCTTGTCAATCGACAACATAAAGGGATGTGATATTGGTATGAGTTAAGGTTTTCGGCATGTATGGTATGTGTGAGTGACCTTGATCTCAAATGGAAAACAAGAAGGACCTCTTTGACATGACATGATTTGTCTAGAAGACTATTCCGATTAACCGATTAATAAAATTCAAATGCAAGGCCGACATGTAAATTGCTAAAATACCATTGTTGTTCGACATGATTTGCCTGAATACTTTTGCTGGCCGACTTGGAATATGAAGCGATATGATTCCTGATGCTGGTGTATAAATATGCACTCTCGATTGTAATTGAGAGGAGAT
>VDFB02205633.1:0-16145 GCA_007258455.2 Sequoia sempervirens
ATAGCTTTGATTTTTCACTTAAACACAGATTATGTTTGCAAGTCACAACCTCATTAAGAAAAACTCCAAATAGAATAAACTTATAAATTTTGGGGTGCCCTAAACAATCATCTAAACAAGCAAATACTCTCTAATAAGTTCAATCATTTTTACTAAGGCTTAAAGTACATTAAAAAGTATCTCTATGTCACATTAACTGAGTAGTCATGATATTGCAGGCGTAAAACAAAAGCAACATTTTTGGGTTCTCTTTTCATGGCCATCTCCATCGCACACCTCACCACAACTTCTGTCATGGGGCAGCTAGCTCTATAAAATCCTTTGTATAACTTCTACTGCATTTGATGCCTATTTTCATCATCCACAAGAAAGGAAGTTACTATTATACAAAAAATGATTAGTATAGCTATTATACAAAATCTTGAGACCATAATATACTTAATTGAATGAGATTTTAAACTTAAAGTAACATATACATGATAATATATTTGTTTTGTTGACAAATAATCTTGATGGAATGAACTTGAAGAAGAATTCAATTTAATATAGTTTGGAGTCATACAATTTGTGTAAATTGTTCAAGTACACCTATGACACATCATGCTATTCAAACCAATTCAAGTGGTTCAACTCGCCCTTCAATAACATGTAATATTCTTTGATATTCATCACACTCTAGTCTCCACTTATGACGTCCACGTGCATGTGGAATTGGATGAAGGGATAGGTCAGTAGCAACTACTAGGTGGCTATATTGATATACTTTGTTCTCAAGTTGATAAACAATAAAATGAATCCCATGCTAAACAATTTTGACTTGTTTCAGATATGTCCCTTGCACTACAACTGAACCTGTGGGAACCAACATTCAAAAGTAAGACATAACATTTAGAAGGTCAATACGAGTAACAAATTCAAAATATATACATTCAATAGATAAATCTTGCAAGAGCATCTATTTATTTTGTCAAACCTATGGGGAATGACATTCCATCACTCATTTATGATTCTACTAGCTTCCACCTCTCTCCTGTGCAATGCAATAGATAATAACTAACGCCTTCTATGTTTCTAGGCTGTGCTATGACTACAAAAATATCTCCTGCACCAAATTTGCATGGAAAATTTGTAAAAAAAGGAGTTCCACTATCATTTAAGTATATATAAATTTAAATAAAATAAGTAGCAAAAAATTATTAAACGATTAAGTTACAAATTTACAAAAGCTTGTACATGTACGATATAAATATATACAAATACATACCCTTTTTAATTAGTCCTAAAATATGGTCATAATCAATTGAAATCAAAGGAATGTCTTCAAAGCTTTCATCTTCATCTTCATTGTATGTGTCACTAACATCTAGTGGCACCAAATTCCATCCACTGGCATATCCTTTTTGTTGGTTGTTGCATTCATCATAGTTTTCTAAAATGCAGTCATAACAAAAACATGAGTAATCCCTAGTCTGCAATGTCCACAAGAAACTATTTGTACTCATGACAAAATGCAAAGATCTTGTTTTCTCTACCCTCTTGCATCCATGTGTTGATCTTCTATCCACACCTACAAAAATTAATTTTGCATTAAAAAATCATAATTTAATATAAACATATTCAAACTAAAATAAATAAACTTGAATGTACACATATATGTATATTTAAAGATTTAAATATAAACAAAAACATACCTGATATCTCCCAAAACACTCTATGTGGAATGGATTGGTTGTTTGTTGAAAATGTGCCAACCTCATTTGATGCAAAGTGTTTCTGACACCATTCAACAACATCATGCACATCTTTTATATGATCTCCTTCATAATTCAGTTGATGCTTTCTTAGAGCACATTTGATGCAAGCTCCTGCACCATCATGTTCACCCTTTCCGTGTCCACTCTCAAAGAAGCTCCAAACATGTGGTATGTTTTCATTTTGATGATATCTACAAAGTGCATAAAATGGCCTTGAAGATTTAAATTATGAAGCACATCCATCTGACCATACAAAATGCTTTTCAATTTTGACACCCTTGATTGCCAAATATTCAAAAAAATTCTTGAAGCAATGTTGTACAAATAGAGTGTTGTGCTCTTTATCATCACTAATATAGAAGTGATATTCTTTCTTAATGACTCATTCCTAAGATGTACTATCAACACCATCCAAATCCATTTGTTCATGTCGATAACACACATGCACCATAATAGTGATCTGCTCTAAAAAATAATATTGTGATTGAATCTCTTTTTGATGTACAAAAGATTAATTCTATGCAAAGTCAACTATTGATAACACTGTTCCAAGTGGGATTGTATCTCTTAATGTCTGAAACTGTTGTGCTTGCCACTTAGAAAAAAAAGCATGTTGTATATATGGTTGTATCAATTTATGGAACTTTTCCATAAATGTTCCAATAGGTATCTCCTATTCTACATAATCTAACCTTGTTGATTCTTAGCCACTTTTGGTATGAAACTTGATATACTTGTAACTCTTGCAATTTACCAACTTTTTCAAGTTGGTATCTTCATCTCTCAAAGGCATTTTAGCCAAATTTCCACATGTTTCACAGTGTCCTTGTATGCAACTTATTTGATTGGTTGCATTATCATCATTTGATTTATCACATAGGATGGATGCTATGAACTGACTTGCTTGTCTAGGAGGCGCATTCTGAATATCATCACTTTCTTCTCTAATCTTTCAGAACACTTGATAGTAGAGATCAAATTCAATATGAAAATGACAACAACAAGTTTCAAAAACCTTGTTTGTTTTCACATAGTATGGCTTTAACCTTTGAAATGTTGTTTGCCCAATATTTATATGTGGATTTGAATTAC
Organism: Sequoia sempervirens; assembly: GCA_007258455.2. NCBI lineage: Eukaryota > Viridiplantae > Streptophyta > Pinopsida > Cupressales > Cupressaceae > Sequoia > Sequoia sempervirens. The sequence goes on from VDFB02205633.1 coordinate 2,847, forward strand.
AAAACATTACATACATCTCATGTTGTGTTATGTCTAGCCAATGTTTTATATGTAATTCATTATTATTGGGCCCAATCCTATTCTAATAAAATCTCTACTATTTGATGAAGGACGGGTATGATCATTCCAAAAGGTTGAGATGAAGTTCCTAAAAACATCTTGAATCCTGTCAGATTGAGGAGCTCTACATATAATTTCCCAATTTCCTTCTAAGGTACTATCATCAAGAATCTTTCTCCTTTTGACATATTGCACATCAATATCTTTCTGCTGAAACCAATCTCGGTTGAAAGTGAAGAGATTTGTCTTTTTTTGGCCATTTTTTCACTTAAAATTGATGTCAACATGACTCTTCTTGAAATTTCCTTATCTATTAATCGAGACTGTTTCCCAATGGACCCCAAACCTTTTTTCAAATTTTCAACAATGTCTTTTTGTAAGTGTGAACCTTTCCTCTTTTTCTTACTTGTATCTACACCCAACAATTGTAATGGCTCTTGTATCTCATTACTTAGAAGTACAATTGATAATAGTTGGGCTTGATCGAGTGTATCAAGGTTATTGAAATGAGCAATTATTTTCTTTGCAGTTTTCTTCATTGACCTCCTAGTACTATTTCTAGGTTGTTCAGCATAAAACTTCAATTTTTCCATATCCATTTGAAGTAAATGATCTAAATTTCTAGAAGAAATTTTTCTCTTCACCTCTTTAGCTATATTCATATGCTCATCCATGATGGTATCCCGAAGTGATCCTGACCCCTCTCCAATATTCATTCCTTGCACTTGGACCTCCTCCCTAACATCAACTAAATGTTCTTCAGCCTCATTTGCTCCAGTATCTAAATTTGGCTTGACTTCTACTTCAGTTTCTGTATGTTGAGCCCCTACACAAAAACACGTAGAATAAATTTAACATATGGAACTTAAAGGATGATTTTAATTGATCACTAGGTGGATCTTGACTATGATAAATTAAGTTGTAGTTTTTAAAATATACCTAGTCTTGCAAGAAAAGGACGAGACCGGGTTGCTTAGGATAACGAAGCATAAAATTTTATTTTATCTTTAAGATCTAATACTTAACTCTATTCTTAAGAGAGATTATAATTGGTCCAAGTACAATGACAGTTCTAAGGGAAAAATTTGCAAGGCAGATTATGGTTCTCATGACCAAAGGAGTAGCCATTTGAAGGACAACATTGAAGAGAACAACTGTGATCATCCACAGAGAACAACAGACCAGGGTGACAAAGACAAATGTATTAGAGGTGACAAGGTACCAAAGTACTTCAGGTCATGGAGAGAAGTATAATCTTAGTTGCAATTTGTTTTTCAAGATTGGAGGTTTCATTGCATTGATGCAACATCATAAACTCTTGGTATTGTAATGATACAATTAGTGATTCACATCAATCTAGAGAAATCATTGAGATGGAATAAAGAATGCACTAGTGTGAATGGCAAGGAGAACTACAGACTTGTTTGCTATATGTCAGTGATAAAGACAAGGTACAACTAAGACTAACATGTTAGCAAATCATGACTGCAAACTTACCAAGCCTGACTTAAACTTAGATCCAGGATTCCTGACCACGTCTAAACACACTACATTTGAATGGGAAAATATCATGAGTGCAAGGAATTATGGGGATTTGTCTCTATGAAAAGTATATGACATAAAATATTAACTAAAACATGCATTAGAATCTCAACATGCGAAGGAAGAAAACATACAAGACTCATAATTGAAAATTACCTAGTTGAAATTTCAAAAGCAAGACTATTCTTTCAAGTGAATACCATCCATACTTTCAAATGTTTAAGTTATGACCTATCACAATGGATGATATAATCAATCCAAAATTCAAGACTGTGCAAATTGCCATGCTCCTTTTTTTAAGAGAAACTCCTTTGGACTGATACATAATCAAATTTTAATACAGTCCTGACTTAAACATTTCTTTTTAAAGCAACATATGTTGGGTTTTAGATATAATTTAAAACCATTAAAGGGGTATCCAAATTACTAACCACAACCATAGAAGAAGGTTTATACATAGAGTTGTGTTTGATAGTTTTGAATTGAATGGTTGCTAGGAGTTAGATAAGTCAAGAAATGGGTTAGTGTGTCACTGAGTCCACAACTCTTCCTGCTAGCTCCTATCCCTATTTATAAATGGCTTCATAAATGAATGTGTGTACATTACTTAGTGGATCTCTATTTTCTTGTCAATTAAAATTCTAATTAGGTGTTAACACAAAAGGACAATATTGCTTAGAATGGATTATAGGAAGAATTGTGTGCTAAACTCTATGTTTCTTATGTGCAGACCTGATTCATAGAGGCATGATTTGCTTCTATGTTCCAATGCCAAACCATTCCATTCTATTGGTTGTGGCATGCAGGACAACCATATCTTAAGAACATTTGGTAGTTATGGTGTGTGATATTGATATGGATTTTTATACTTGTTATGATCTCAAGATTGTCATCACAAGTATATCTTGATCTAAATACACACGAAATCAATTATTAAGATTAATCATATTCGATCAATCTCATAAACCAAATGCTATTTAGGTTCATAAATCACAAGGTCCTTGGGGTTTTCATCCCTTCAGTAGTTTAGGCAAAAATTAAGAGTTACATATCTATAAAGATGTTGGCTATTAATATTCCCCAGACATCCATCTAACACCTCTTGCAACAAAAGCCTAATGTTGGCTTAGAATGGATTATAGGAAGAATTGTGTGCTAAAACTCTATGTTTCTTATGTGCAAACCTGATTCATAGATAGTTTGTTCACTAAAGTTATTTTCCCTCCAACAAACAATATCACAAAAGACAATGTTGATTAGTAAGTGTTGCCCAAATGATTTCTAAGATTCATATTGAAGGCACAACAAAGAGCGTCATAATGGTCAAGCTCAATGTTGCCACAATAAATTATCATCAACATAGATAGTTGGGGTGCGAAGGCACTATTATAATTCTAATCAATTATTATCTTTAATGTGACAAACTTTGCCTCCTTTGAGTGTAGCATTGGACTTGGTACTTCAGAGAAGCTTCCATAGATAGGGAACATGCCTACCACATAATAGTGGATAGTATAATGTCATGATTCACTACAGAATTGTTGATCCTACATAGCTAAAGGATCATAGATTCTACAAACACCACCAATGACTGTCATTCAACAATCAGGGCTATTTAGACTTCTTAAGACTGTCCTCTCCTATCTATTTTGTCATGCAATATCAAAGGACCCTCCCAAACCTTAAACATAGTTTTAATGGCATGAAATACAATTCAACGTATGATTCTTGAAAGGTTGTTGCAATCATTAACCATAGGAAACTCTAAAATGCACTATACACTCAGCCTTGTCTATGACTGTAACAAGTCTGCCATTTAGGACAGTGGCATAAAAAGGTCTCAAGCTTTCAAAGTTTTTATAAACCCTAGCTTAAAAAAGTGTCTTAGAAATCCTTGACACCATATACAAACAGATTCACCTATCAAGAATGCCAACTCCTTTATCAAATTACTCAAACCCTTACTGTTCTCTGTCATCCCCAGTCTGGAATCATACAAAATCCAGCCTAGGGCATCATGGAATGATAAACAAACTTAATGCTTTGGGTTTGCAACTTTGCAACATGAAAGTACAAAAACATATGCTTTATTTCACTAACTTTTAGATTTTTTCCCACCGTACAAAATAATGAATTCAACAATTTTAAATGCTCACTATTTACCCTCATAGGATTTCAGGGAGTCTTCTATAAAAATGTTATAACTTTTGACTTTCTCAATGTAATGAAACAAAACAAAGACCAGATTAAAATAGATTCAAACCTCTACCACATCCAACAAATCTTAGGCCCATTAGTGGTCTGTACAGGTTGTACCATCTCAAAGAACAGTGAAAATAGGTGTTAAAAGCAGGGTTCTTTATTAATTCTCCTTCTCAAATTCAATACATCTTCATCCACACCAATTTACATAAGGTATACCACAATTGGGATCCTAAACATCTGCATAAGGTATTCAACAAATCATATATTATGCAGTGATAAACTCGCTTGAAGTAAAGGAATTTGGAGGTCATAAGATGCCAAGAGATTAACAAAATCAATTGGTTAGTTAAAAAAGATAGATCTGCACTAACTCTTTATTGAATTCTGGACTCGTCTTTTTTCTTTTTTTCACATCATAATTTCAAATTAGAGAATTTCATATTTAAATTTTCTGTGTCCATTTGTAACAACAACCTTTAATGATTATTCCACGTGTATATATATGAGTCTTCTTACAATCTTTACCCAAAAGCCATATTTGGTGGAAATTTGCTCATAATCTATGCTCAATTTACATAAAAGATGGATGTTTTGTATTAATATAAATGTTGTGTTATTGTATTTAATCGCATTTTTTCAGTCTAATCCTTGAGGGGGAATTACATAGGATGGTGGTGTTTGTGAGAAAGACACATGATATTTTGTCAAAATCTAGTGAGAAGAAATGGATCTAAGGCATTTCATAAAGATATGACAACCTGCTATAAGTGTGAGAGTACCATGCCATGGCAATTTAGTCAACAACCTCATTGATATATAGAGATATACTGATATATCGAGATATATGTGAAACACTTTAAAGATGTTATGTATCTTAATCATATACTCATATTCTTCATAAATTTCTAAGCCCAAATGAAATCAAGGGACTAAGCATCCTCTAATATTATGCACTAATATGTGAATAACATTACATTTGTGGTAGACAAAGAGCACACTTTCATGGAGGTAGTGGAACCACTCACATTCTAGATATTGCAATTACCATATGAAATAAATGATAAACTAGTCTATGCAAATGCTAAGGCTGTGTTGGCTTTTTGCAAATATGAGAATGTCGAGAGATCTGATATTTAGTAGAGATAATTGAAGGATTTATTGAAACATTAGTCATAATGTTAAGCAAAGAAGAGAAGAAACAATATAAATATAGGAAAATTAAGGAAAGAAGCACTAGATGAAGTTATGGTGAAGTTATAGAAGTAGAATAGAGAAGAAAGTATGTAATATATTATAGATGGATGATATATAGAAGAGAAATATAAGAAAGAATATTGATGTATTGATGTATAAATGAACTATGTAGCAGAGATATATATGATGAATATAATATATTGCATGATGATCTAGTGAATGTATGATGTGCTATTATTTATTTGTGAATATATGTGTATTTTCAATTTTAATTGTTCTTTCCTACCACATCCTTTTGTAACTCACCACATAAGTTATTGTCTCCCTTTTATTGCTCATACTAAGGTATAAGAACTACACCAAAGTAACTTAGGACAAAATTCTTTATCTATGCTTAATTTTTGCTAACAAGGTATGTCATGCTTGAGGAGCACTTCCAAGCCAATTACACCATTTTATACCATTTGTCTATTTTCATAACAATTACCTAGTGATTTTTCCTTTTGTTATGTTACCCTTTCTTGAATACTCTATTCTTGAATTTAATAGAATAATTAAGGTTGTACCCTACACAAATATTTCATCCTACTTATTAAACACGAATTATCCTTGAAACCCCCACTTGTCATTGCTACTTGTAGAATCCACCTTGCTTCTTCTAAATTGGACTTACATTACTATAAGAATAGATGACCTTATTCCATTATGGATTACACTCCTAAAATGGTTTATTATTCTTACCTTGAGTCTTGACCCTAGGTCCCCTTTCCAAGAAAGTCTTGTCTTTGGCCCTAATGATCTTGAGAATCATGGAAGAATGCAATTTTTTGGTGGTGAAGATATTAGAATGATTTTTTTTGGTGGTGAAGATATTAGAAGCACTAAAGTCACATTCAAGAAGGGGAAAACTATGATGAGAATGACCCCATTTTGGATGGTAAACTAAAGGGAGTGGAGGGTAGAAAAATAATCTTAAGGTGAAGAGTAAAGTGAAAATGGAGGATGAAATTGATTTGGATGATGAGGTAAAGTGAAATATTTATGCCTTGCCCCTCTTATTTCACTGGCTGATCTTCCATGCCATTCTCTCTCTTTAGAGGTTGTTGCTTCAATTGTGAACTTGATTGCAAATAAAAATATTGATATGAACAAAGAGGTTATCATTCATCATACAATCCTTAAGTGGTTCTTCATTGAGACCAACAAAATGAAACTAAAAACTATCTAAATGGCTAAGAAACTTCCAAGGAAAAGGTGCTTGTCCCTATGAAAGAAGAACAACTTTTCTTCAAACATTGGGAGGTTATGGAATAAGTTAGTGAATTGAAAATGGAAAACACTAAGAGTGGTGAATGAATTACATTTTTAGAGAAATATTTTATGGATCAAAGCTATTCTAAGGAGGGTAATTAAAGTTAGTAGAGCCCCCATAAAGAAAAATGCCAACAACATTAAAATGTTACAAGAGAGATTGAAATCTTACTCCATTCTTGATTAGATCAAACATAGCTTGAGAACTAGAGGACACAAAGTAAAGGTGATGAAGGGAGAATGAGGACACAACCTTCATGGAGAAGCATCTTAACTTTGTGTAAGATTGGAAAGTTGTTGTTTCTCTCTATCAACTGTAAAATTCCTTGGATTCTTGTATTCCTTTGATAGATTCCAATTGCATCCCCTTCTATGGCTTGATAGTAGTTAATTTTGTAGATAATTAGCTATCTCTTTTGTTCTATTCTCATCAATTTTACCATCATTTTTTTCATAATGTCACACTTGTGATTTCTATTAATAATGCTCAGTACCTATTCACTTTTTTTGTCTTCTATTAAAGGCTTTTGGTATTTCATGGTAATTAATCATTTCGGGTATTTATTTCATCTTTAAGTGTGGGGCTAATGAAGGGAAATGCATATTAGTTTAAAGAAAGAAAATTAAGGTTGCAATATTAAATCTAGTGTAAATTAAGATATTATCACTCTTAAATTTCTACAAAGAATGCATGAAACTAAATAATTTTGAGATAGGTTTGAGATAGGAAATTTAACGTTGATCAAAAGAAATATATTAATCCTCCTACATAATTCTTGAATAAAAATATAAAATGGAAGGTTAAAGGGATACAAAAGGAATAATATTGGGAGAGGCACAAGTTTGGCATAACTTGTTTTCATCTATGATATCTTTGCAAGCTTTCGTCCTCTTCTACTGAATTCTTTTGTTGACTCTTCCTTTTTCTTGTTTTTTTGTTTCCCATCTCCTTCTTTGTAAAATATCGCTTGAAAATTCCTCTAATCTTCTCCTCCAATAGAACAAAGCTTCTTTTGATCTTTAGATATTCTCCTCCAAAGCCTCTTCTAATCTTCAAATATTCTCAATAGAACAAAAATATTTTTCACAATTCTTCTATATTCTCCTCCAATAGAACAAAAATATTTTTCACAATTCTTCAGATATTCTCCTCCAAAGCTTTCCCTGTAAAACCAAAACAAACCAAAACAACTTTGATAATTTCTATGATTTTTTTCTTACTTATATAGAAAAAATTCACATACTTTCATAATAGAAACTTAAGAAAACAAAAAAACAATTGCAAATAATAAAAAATAAAAAATTCTAACATTAGGAAATCCAAAAATTAGCCGTTTAAATGCATTTTTTGGAGCCTTCGTTTGAAGGCTATCTTAGAGGAACTTTGGTGGAAAAAATTAGCAGAATGGAGAGGGGTTCATTCAAACCAACCCTTCTAATGAAGGGGGGTTTGAATGAACCCCCTTCGTTCGAACCCCCTTCATTAGAAGGGGGGTTCTAATGAACCCCCCTTTTTTCTCTTTCCCCTCCACCATTTCAAATTTTATGTATTTTTTTGACTATCGAAGCCCGAAAAGGAGGTGCAGATGGATTCAAACTTGATAAACCAAGTTGGGGGAGTGTAGTGCTCGAAACATGCTTTCCAACAACTATAAATTTAATATATTTTGTTTTTATTTTTCATTCTATTCTTTTGATTAATTGGACATAGGTTTTTCACTGAACATCAAGTTTAGTGAAAAATCATTGTGGAAAAATATTAAATTTGAGATTTATTTTTTTTGAAAAATATATGCACCCTAGGTATTGGTGTCCTTGTTCTAACAAAAAAAAAATTGAATTTCACTACGTACCAAAAAAGTTATGCGTGTCGAAGTGCACCTATGTCTAAATTATAAATGTTTTGACTTCAAAACTTAATTAAAAATAAATAAAAATTCAACAAACATTATGAAACAAAATGAAGCCAATAGATACCAGTGTTAGCAACCTAAATTAAAAAGAATCAAAATTTTATCCTTTGTAGAAAAAATGTTGTGTGTTGAAGTACACGCCACTTTTTAAAAATGTTGTTTACTATTAAAAACTAGTTATCAAAGGAGATGCAAAAAAAAAAAAATTTAATTCCAATTTTTTTTAAAAAAATATATTTAAAATCTACAGAAAAAATCTCACAAATCACTAGTTTACATTATTTTCAAATTCCTAATAGTTTACCTACTATAGGTGTCAGAAAGTGAAGTTTTTTTTGAAAATGTTGATTTCAGTGTCAAGTTTGGCCAAAAAGTGTAACCCATTATTGTGGGATGACCCTAAATATGTGCAATGCTAAATACGAAAGTCATCTATGGAATCTCAAGTAGTGTAACGTCGCGTAACTTAGTGAATGTATGCAACTAATTAAGTTAATATCATTACTTTTAAAAAAAAATTATTACACATATATACACTATTGCAACATTCCTTAGGTTATAAGACAAGGCATTACAGATTGGTATCAGAGCCAAGGTTTCTAACACTGGATGCTCTGGGTAATCGTGAGCCCATTAGGTTGACCTAGTACGTAGTGTCGCTATCTGTTAGCCTTAGTTGTTTAGTATCTAAGACTCGTTATTGTTCATGTGTAGGATCATGCCTAGACGAGGTGGTAGAGGTCGTGGTAGAGGTCAAGGTGGAGGCCGAGGGCCAATCCCTCAGGTTACTCCCCCTCTGAGCCCTCATCAGAGTGATTAGGCAGAGCAATTGGATCAGAGGAATGAGGGACAAAATCCTAAACAGTCAGGAGTAGAGGGTTCACAGATACGTCCTTTATTAGAGGAGGTCCTAGCTCGACTTGGACCTAGACAGGAAGTTGAGCAGGAGGTAGTTAGAGAGCGTGATAGATCTCCATGGAGAGTAGATGATTCAGTGCATCAGGATGTTATTACTGCAGGACACATGCAGGATTTATTGAGGGCATGCCTTCCTACTTTTGATGGTATAGGAGGTGGCTTGGAGGCAAAGACTTAGCTATTGGACTTGGGTAGATGTTTCACCATGTACCCTTATGGTAGCAATATCCGAGCGAGATGCACTATCATGCATCTAAGAGGATTCGCCTCTACTTGGTGGCGCCTGGAGGAGCAGAAGCTCCACTTAGATATTGGGTCAGTGTCTTGGGAGATGTTTCTGGAGAGGTTTAGAGCACGGTTCCTGTCGGAACACTGGAGGCAACGTCGGGATGACGAGTTTCATGATTTACGTCAGTTGGCTCTATCTGTTGAGCAATATGAACGTAGATTCTATGAACTCAAGTAGTATGCTGGTATTGGCAATGATGAGCCTATGTTGGTTCAGGACTTCATTAGGGGTTTAAACGCCCGCATTAGTGGTGGAGTCAGAGTCATTGAGCCAAAGACTATGGAAGTTGTTGTGGAGAAGGCTCAAATAGTGGAAGAGAATCTTGTTATGGCATTAGGTGGTCACACAGGAGTATAGATAGGTAGTGCTCCTGCAGCAGGTTTTAGTCCACGGGGTGGATAGGTACAAACAGGGGGTTCCTCTAGGAACCAACAGACACCCTCTAAGGGTGGGCAACAGCAGCAACAATGTACACCTCAAAAGAATAATAATTCACAACCACAACAAGGTAATAGTCCTTAGAGTGTGCAGTCTACTATCAGTAGAGGTAGTTTCCAGCAATCCAATGCACCTTCGGGTGGCAGAGGATTCGGTAGAGACACAAGTTGTTACTCGTGTGGTTAGTAGGGACACATTGCTAGGCAGTGTCTGATGAGAGGTTCTTCTGGTTTTGGGCCTTGACATACAGTTTCAGAGCCTACAGTTGGTGATGCAGGATGATCTCATACAGTTTATGCTACGATTAATGACCGCCAAGCCGATCACCAGAATACAGTGGTAGAGACTTTAGGTAGAGGACCGACAGCTGGCTTTGGAGCTTGTGACCATTCTACAGTGTCAAATGCTCGGTCTCAGGGGTTGAGATGTTGATCAGGTGAGGGTCCAATGGGATCCTAGCCATGAGGCTTCTGCTACTTGGGAGGATGCGACATGTATGAGAGAACTTTATCCCTATCTATTCACAGGCTTTTAGGAGCAAGCCTGATCCTAGGGGGGGAGGATGTAGTACCCCTCCATTTATGCTTATATTTTTTGTTGCATGTTTTCACACTGTTAGAATTTGGTACTTTGGTTTGGATATTTTCATCGCTGATTTTGAGTGACAGTGGATTCACTTTGTGATATGATGATACATTGTATGGTGATAATTGATTTTCTGACATGCTTGTTATATTGTAGATGTTTCTTTCAGATGTTATTACTATATATATGTTTATGATGGACTAACTATTATTTAATTTGTCAGTCTGATGTGACATGTATTGGTGTGGAGAACGGAGTTGCATCACTCGCTTGCGAGTGCCCTGTGATGTCCCTAATTTTCTCCACACGGTGTGTTTGTACAATGGATTATATATATATATATATGCATGTTATTGGTTTGATTGCAGGATTGCAGGTACATGACACCGATTCCACCTAGTTACTCAGGTTTGAGCGTGTCAAGACTCAACGGAAATGTTGATTGGGAGGTAGTAACATGGTTCATCCTAGACTAGTCTTAAACCCAATCACAGTACATCGTCAGTTTAGTTTGGAGTCTTTAGTTGTCTTGTTTGTTCCTGTTTGGATTAATTGCTTTGAAAGGAAAATCTTGTCAATTTAATGATAGTTTATTATACTTCAATTTACTGTGGTTTTAAATTAATTTTAAATGTTGAAAGATAAGATTTTACATTTTATTTAATTAATTAATTAGTTTGTTTGGTTAAGTAATTTAATCATTGAGATTAATTTCATTTAATTAAATAAATTAAAATTGTTTTATTATGTGGAAATGGCATTTTTAATTGTTAAATAAATTTGCATTTTGAAAATTGGAAATTTTAAATTATTTTAAAAGGCATGCAAATCTTGAAAGGAAAGATTGTCGGGAAGTTGTTGGAGATATTTGTTTCTTCTCGACATGTGTGCTAGTTGAATTTATTGCCTTTTTGAGTGGAGGATATTCTCGGATATTATTTGGGATTTGGAAAAATACAGGGGATTATTCTATTCTTCACGAAAAATGAATTAGAGCTCTGTTTAAAAAATTGGTATATGTTTTTGTATTGTTGTATATTTGTGGAAGTTCTCTGGTTTGGCATATTGGGAATTTGTGTTCGGGAAAGGCTTTGGAAGCTACAGGCAAAGCTATTCTTCACTAGATAGAATTTCTGAAGCTAAGGAAAAATAGGCATTTTCCTTGTGATTTATAATTTGTTTGTTGTTGAAAGGAATGTCAGTGAAATAAATTTCATTTAATTTAAATCCTTGTACTTCTCGGGAAAATTGTTTACTGTATTCTTGTTTTGTAAGGATTTGTTGTTTTCAGAAAACTTCTGTAGCTTTCTTTTTGTAGAAATGTTTGAGTAACTTAATGTGAGGGAAATTAGTTGTTTGAAAAATGAAATTTAATCCCCAAGAAATAGAATAGAATTTATTAGGAAGAAAAAAAATATTGTGAATATTGTTGAAATATTCAATTTCCCCATTTCAATCCTGAAGAAATTTTTTAATTTCCTTATAGGAAAACCCTATTGAAATTTGTATATATATATATAATATATATATATGTATTTTCATATATAAATTGGATTGCAAAACTGTATTTAATATTTTATTTATATAGGCATTTTCGAAATCATCGTATAGGCGAAAATGGATAAAAACGAATTACCATTTTTAAGTTAAAATCTGAAATTTAATTCGGAATAGATTTATTTTATTTGGCATTTAATAATAACAGGGAGGGGCTAGGGTTATCCCCAACCCCGTCGCTCCCACTGTGGGGCGTGGCCGCTGTGAGGTAGCACCCACCACAGTTCTGTGGGGAAGCGGCTGCCATGAGGCAGCGTCCTCCACAGATCTATGGAGGAGACGTTGTCCCATAGGCAGCGTGCCCTCCACAGTGGAGGCTGCCTGGTGCGGCCGAGTTTTGTTTTGAAATTTTGTTTCTTTTGTTTAAAAGAAAAATTCGTATGGTTTCAATTTAATTTCGATTTAGTAAAAACAAATATATATAATATATTATATGTGTTATATATATATTATATATTATTGATAATATATAGTATATATAATATATGTATATATATATATTATTTATATTGGTTGACTTTGGTAATTTTGTATTTGTTAAGTTAACTTATGATTAACTAGGTGTTGAGAAAATAAAACATTTAAGTGAATAAAGGAGGTTATTATATTGATTTATTGTAACAGGGAGTTGAATTTTATTATTAAGCATGATTGTGGAAATTGAAATTAAATAATTAGTTCTACTTTATTATTGCAAATTGAATCTTATTTATTTCGAGTAATTGCATAAGATAAGTGATTGTAATAAATGGATATAGGAAATCCAAATGATAGATTGTTTATTTGTCTATAATGATTTTTGAGTTATGTTTACCCCTATTACGTCAGTTGTAAAAGATTGGGATAATTGTGATAGTAAGTCTTCCAAACATCGTTTCTTTGAAGAAGTTATTTTCTTAATGATTTCATATTTTTGGGTTTACTAGGGTAGTGCACATGACTATGTGTGGTGATTAGACACCTATTTTTATGAACAAAGATTTGATGACCGTTATGATACGTTTCGTCTTATATGTTGATTTTGGATATATGTGCACTTTTCCTACCTTAGTAAGGGAAACGTAGAATTCCTTTGTTATGTCTAGGGGAGTGGCTCTATGTGAGGGCCGACACACAAAGTAGTGTCAGGGTAACTTACAAAGAGTTAGCAAGTCAGTGATAATTAAACAACACAGTAGTTAGAATTAAAATCCTTAATAAGATTATTATGCCTCACTTATAGACTCTAGAGCTAGTTCAGTCTTGAGTATAAGTTGAGAAGGCCTGCAATGGCAAATCGATGTCTTG
>VDFB02205635.1:0-13015 GCA_007258455.2 Sequoia sempervirens
CATATAATGAAAAACTTACCAATGGATGATAATCATGCCCCCCTTCAACGTGACCATGCTTCCTACAATGTTTCTCAACTATTGTGATTAAAATTCATCTCGTCTTTAAGCCCTTACAATTATTACAAGGACAATAACATTTCCCATCACCCTTTCTTTTCAATCTAGCCCACAATCTATCAAGTGTCTCTTCATTTTGTTTTGGACTAATATTATCTGACATGATTTTTCTTTACCAAGATTGACTATTTAGATCTTCAAAAAATATCAAACTCACACTCCAATAATTTTTATTCATAGATAGGTAACAAAATCTAATAATTCTGATATTTTACACCAAAATTTTTGGCATGCAACCACCCCTACAAAAGAGAAGATAGTATGAAGTTAATGACCCCAAAAAGACTTTACAATGCTAATTCCCAAAGAAACTTATTAAATTCTGATTTTACTATGATTTCCAACTGTTAAGACTCCTAAAATTAGAATATTGAACTTGATCACAAAATTCCTACAACAATGGAGGTAGCGAGCTAGTAAGAGCAAGTGACCCATTCCTAAGGAGCAATGAGTCGGAATCATCATTACTAATGTCAATACGGATTTATCCTTTTAGTTAAAGATGCAATGTATCACTTCTTATGACGAGCTTATCCCTAGGGCCCTCAACATTGAGAGAGCCCTAATAAAAAACAACAGAAGCATTGGTAAGAGCATGATTAGGGTACAAACCCTAGGCCTCCGTAGAAACATAAACAATAACTATAGTAGATTAGTGAGGTTGCAATACCAGAAAGATTGAGACATTGTAGGTAATAACAAAATCTTGCAATCTAAATATTGTAGCCAATAACAAGCACACTATGTAGCTTAGTGACATTTGTAAATGCAATCTAGGGTAAGAAGAATGGCAGTCACTTGAGATGTGATAGTCAAAAAGAGGCTGAGCGGTGACAAGATAATAAAGCTCAAACCTTGCATAGTAAAGTGGAGATTTTAACAGTGAGTTTCCTTACCCCTTGCTGACCTTAAAGGTTTTTCAAATGCTTTTGGTAGTGTTAGACAAAGGCAAATGCAATTAGGAGAATGACTCATTCAAAATCAAGTAACAATGGTAATCATAGGTTCAATGTTTCTTGTTAGCCATTAATATTGTATAATGGAGGTAGTGGATTGCATGTTTGAGCAGTGTTTTGAGACTCACCAAAGATGGAAAAATAGTGAATAATACCTTGTGGACTGTGAAGTAGTGTCAATAAGGTTGAAGGATCTTAAGAACTACAATACCATGAAACAATGAGTCCCTTGTAGTAAGTAGGTAGTCTATAGGGCATAGTTTGACTTTATAGGAAGGATGTCATGAAAGGAATCTTCAAGTGATAGTGAGGAGCTGTTTGAGATTGGGGAATGAGGTGCACACCCACTTTTAAAGCAAGTTAGCAAAGCAGTAAATGTGCAAGAAAATTAAATCGTACACAACAAACAATTCACAATGTTATCTTGCATAATGCCTTGAGTTTGAAGACAAAAATCTCATTGTATCTTTATGATGAAAGTGGTGACCTTAATGGTCAATCACTGCAACCATGATTTTAAAACATGCTATTGTGCTTATGGAGGCCAACATTTTAAGCAAGGTAGTGAGTGGTGGTTTGGAACAATGGCAGGTATGAAGGACTTGCTTTATATGCATACTATGCAGTCTAGCTTAAGACAACGTTCTTAGAAGAGATTGAAGGTGGATTATTGAACTCAAGGGTTACCATGAAAAGGATTAAAAAAAAGACTGAGATCTATTTAAAAGCCACATGGTCATGAAGATATTAAAGATGTCACATGCAAAACCTAGTAGCTGGAGTAATGAAAATATAGCTCAAAGAGGATGAGCAGGTAGATTTAGGAGATCTCCACATTATCTAATTACAGGTAAATACATCATTTATTTATTTTTTTAATTAAAAAAATCATTCTAAACCCTATATAGGATACATTGATACTTCAAAAGCCTCTGAAGAATTTGAGATTATGCAAATATATGTCAAGTAACATTCATAAGGTTTAGAAAATCTTGATCACTCTCTAGAATAGCCCATTAAACATGGGTTGTGCTTGAATGCACTACATAATTGATATAAACACAACCACTGCATATCAACCCGAGTTATAGGCTCTTTATTGCAGCAAGAGGTAATCACTCTTCGATCATGCTATAATTACATCCTAACCTATTAAACTTGAGACAACCTGAATGCACCCAATGATGATTGACACCTACATTATACAACCTGAATTAACTACATTATATGAGTGCCTCCATTTCTATCACAACATAGCCACATTAAACTTGGGTCACACATGAATGCATCCTGTATTTGTTATAGCACAACTATGCCACATGACCAATAGAGTTATGGATCACATAATTATAGTCACAAGAATCTGTTCCTCCATTGTGATCTTATGGTGATTCCACACAACAAAATCTGGACATGAAATTCTCAAAACCCTTAACCTCTAAAAATGAAATATGATGAGATGTTGCTTTAAAATATGATTTTCAAACCTGGAACTACAAATCTAACTTCACAACTGAATTATGCAAAAAGAAAATGACTACCCTCAACCTGGCGATATCTTCTTGAATTTTTTCTAATTTTTCCCAAGAAAATCATCCTTAGTTCTCCACAAACTGTCTCAAGTAGAGCAAAACACTGTCGCAATAAATTAGGCGCGAACTCACTTTTCTTTATGTCGGCCATAATTTTATTTTTTTTAATTTTTCATGTCTGTCGAAAATTCGACGAAAATGATAACCGACATTTCGACAAACCCTAGGATCGTCGAAATTTTGATGAACGTCAAGGATAAACTTTCAAAAAATTGGAAATTACACATCAAATTTTACAAGCACCCGACGAACATCGTATTTTACATATTTCGTCGGTCTGTTTCGTTGTATTTTGTAGTCAAATGTATTAATGGTTTCTTCCTTACTACAAGTTATACCAAGCTGAATTGGTTTAATGTATAAATCTATCATATCTAGTTCCATTATATAACTTCACTTATTCAAGTGGATCATCAACACATGACAAAATAGGATGGTTTCAATATAAATTTGCTATTGTTATGTTATTTTTTGAGCATAATCATTTTTAGTGCCACTTACAAGAGAATAGGATGAAGTTTAGAAGGTAAATTCAAGAGAAGTTGAATACCAAACAAACTCTTTAGCAACAACAATAGGATTGTGCTC
Source organism: Sequoia sempervirens (assembly GCA_007258455.2). Classification (NCBI taxonomy): domain Eukaryota; kingdom Viridiplantae; phylum Streptophyta; class Pinopsida; order Cupressales; family Cupressaceae; genus Sequoia; species Sequoia sempervirens. Next base: position 3,257 of record VDFB02205635.1, read on the forward strand.
CTTACACCACCTAAATTGTTTCCAAGATTTCTAAGGCCTTTCCATCAAACCCATTTTGGCGTACCCAACTAAAATATCATGCTAGAGGAATTTTGTTATATAGTTCACTTGTCTTGTCTTTGCTTCTTAGTTTGTGATCAAAATCACATACATGTGAGAGGTGAGAGAGAGAGAAGACATCTGTTATGTTATTAATTGAATGTTGAAAGATTAATTTTCATTAAGGCAACCAAGATCTATACTTCCAAATCAATCATTTAAACTTTGCACAATAATTGCTAGGTGAATCCTTGAGCAATGTGACATATTATCATAAGAATCAAGTGAAAGCATATTGTAATGGTGTCCAAATTGCTAGACTATTAGCCACCATACCCAAGCCATATTTATAACACTTCACTCCAAATAAATTTATTCGAATAACACTAACAACCAATGAAGAGGTGACATATTTAAGCATTATGCCTAGGGTTTAGCTAGGCAATAGGTAAACAGAGAAGGATAAAATTATTGATTATTAATATAAGAAACAATTGCAAACCTTATGAGAAGATATGGATTTTGGGAAAAAGAAGAAGTTGGGATAGGGCATCCACAACTCAAGCTTTTGTATGGGTGAGTTATTCTAGTCTCTAACTTGCTTATTTCATACATGCCTCTCTATCGTTGCCTCTATCCTCCAACCTCTCTTTCACACCCTATTTTTTCCACCTCCAATAAACTCCTAGTTGCAGATTTAAAGAGGAAAGGGGTCGATTTCCATTAAGGGCACTATTTTTTTGGTCAAATCCTTCAAATTCGTGCCCTTCTAGAAGGTCTCCATGCTTCCCAAGGGCATGGTTGCCATGCTTCTGGCCATCCCTCATAAATACAAGTAGTTTCCCATTCGTAAGAATCTTTAATTCACCATTTTTTGGGTTTTCTCCTACATGCCAAAGCCTATTTTCACCCTTTCTTTCTTATGCCATTTCTTCCTTTGTTTTCTCTCTCTTTTTTTTGGTCTTTCCATTCAATGGCTTCCTAAGGTTTTAAATTTATTACCTTTCTTATGAAAAGCCTCTATTATAAAGTTAATTTATTTAGCCTACTATTTTCATATATTTTGCTTAATTTTTAATTATTATGGGTTATTTATAGGAATTTCTATTTAATTGCATTTTATTTCACTGTTATTTATTATTTAATGTTTATGTAGGCTTATTAAATATTATATTTATATTTATAAATGTTTCTCCATGAAATTATATTATTGACAATATTTTCAATGGACTGTTATAATTGGATTAACTTCGATATCTTCAAAATAGACAATGTAAACAACCTCAATGCTTAATATCCTAGAGTTACAAGACAAATTAATATCCTCTAGAGCTCAATTATTGTTGTGGAATTACAACCTTAGACAACCTTGCAGGTTTTACTATGAAGATCATTAGCAACATTTCTTATTTGGTCCTAGATTTGATAAACCTTAGATTAAGATGAAGTTACCTACAAAATTCGTCATTAGAGTTTGGATTTAAGTTAGTTTGTATCTCATCACTGTGCAACAAAATCCACCTCATCTTGCACCTCAGGTCCTTGGATCCAATGGAAAATCTCACATAAGTTCACCAATCGAGTCATTAGTCTGAGTCAATATAGATAAAGTTAAAGCATTTATATTTCACCAAAACATGATAAGGTTATATCTTATATTCATTAGTACTATCATGTTTAGAACATAATCATCAAACACACACATTAGTTCATTTATTGTAATATGATCATAAATCCACCCCTAGTCCAAATTACCATAGGACTAGGGGTCATGCAAGAAAATTATGAGTCTTAGGGGATATGAAATACTCCCCCCCTTAGGATTAAGCTGGCTAGACTTAGTTAAATAAGTATGGAAATTTTAGTTTAATTACATTTTCATCTTCCCAAGTGGCTCCCTATTCCATATTGGTCCCACAAGAACTTAACTTGTTGGATGGTTTGGCTGCGCAACTGTAGGCCACACTTGTCTATGCTTGCAAGTGGTTTGAGGTGGATTTTTCTGACATCTTCCACCTATAGTGCCTACCAATCAATTACATTTGTGGGGTCAACAATATCTTTCTTAAGCAAGGATACATGGAATATATTATTAATATGAGAGAGACGAAGAAAGAGCTAGTCAGTAAGCTACACAACTAATCTTCTCAAGTATCTCAAACAACCCTATGTATCATAGAGCTAGTTTAGCAGCCTTTCCAAACTTTATTGAGCTTTTATGAGGTCTGACATGCAAAAAAACCTTGTCACCTATTGAAAAATACCTCTAAGTCTATTTTGTGTCACTATAATTGTTTTGACAATCTAAAGATTCCTTCAAACTTTCCCTTATGCTTTTCACTTGATTGTCATATTCTTGAAGAAGCTTCAACCCAATAATTACACAATTTTCCAAACTATCCCATCCTACGAGAGTTCTTCATTTCTTGTCATACAATGCTTTGAATGGAAGAATGGTATGAAATAATATATGCAAACTCTACTAAAGGAAAATACATTTGTAGCATGTCTTTCATGATTTGGTTAACTCTTTCTATTTGACCATTTGTTTTTGTAGGGAAATCAAGGTCATCTTAGAATGGGCATCTAAGATCAGTAGTGCCTTCAGTTACTTTCAAAACCATTAATTTTCTTCAAAGAAACGTACTACTATGCCACAAAGCGGAACATGCATAGTTGATTTCCCACATTAACCCTTTTGAGAAAATCACATGCAAATACAACCATTTTCAACAACATGCTTTAGACATTCAATTTACATAATCCACCAATATGAAAGACAAAATATATGGACACAAAGATTTACGTGGGGAAAACCCTTTCAGGTAAAAAACCCCACACTCCAAAATGATCGAGCCATTGTATTATTTAATAAAAAATAGAGTTACAATATAATTATAGGCTCTAAGCCTTTACAAGAGATTTACATGTTGTTCCATTCTTGAGAGAAACCGACAGCATAACCCTACTTCAATCTCACCTCTCACCTTCACATTACATAATGTTCAATGATTTATACCATTCATTCTCAATCTAATGATTGTAGGCTAACCATGAAAACCAATAGATTCCCAATTATCAATCCAACCGTCAATAGGTTTCAATCAATCATCGTTTTCCACCTTAGCATCCATCGAGTCCCATTGAGAAATTTTGTATAGGTCACCGAGTCACCCATTGTCATATCGGGGGGACACCAATTCATCTCCCACCAATACAGGGAAGTCCCGCCAATGTATCATACACCACCTACACCATCGACCTATTGGAGGGACACTCACAAAGGTTCCACCGATACCAACATCTCCTACAGATGAATCATTCCATTGTTCCGTTGGTGGGACAAGCTTTAGTGTCCTACCGAAGACACAACTTCCCATCGATGAGTCTTTACCGCCATACAGGTCACTGCTCCATCCGACCATCAGGGGGAACTCAAGAAAGAGTCCCACCACTGACACGAGGTCCTATTGATGAGTGACCAAGGCAAGACATCAGGATATTGCAGAGACTTCTTGGAGACTCTCGCTAATATGAAGATGTCATATCAATGAAGTGCATATTATTCCATGTGATCCCTACTGCTGAGTCAACATGGCTTGCACCAATTATCACTTCTGCCTTGAAAGCTCAAATCTCACCTTAGTCATCGATCCATCAAGGAGACCAACTTTAGAGTCCTTCCAATGAAGAATGTCCCATCGATGAAGCCTATGATTGGTATGTCAGAGGTTTCCAAAACCTTACAACCTTCGACATGAGGTTCTAGAGTTTCAACTTCCCGTGACCTTGCGACATCGCCACAACCCATTGGTCTATCGGGGATACTCAAAACAGAGTCCCACTGACCACTACAAGTCTCGCAAACAACACCCTTCTTGGGCTATTGATAAGACTAGTGACTCTGTCCCGATGATATCCAACTATCACAATGACAATGTAGAGACCCGAACATCAGTGCATTTGAGGCACCATTTCTCAATAGTTTTAGGGTGGTAAGTAGTGCTGAAATTAAGTTTGGTACCTAATGTAGCCATAAGAGAGATATAGAACTTGGAACTAAACAACTTATCTCTATAAAAATGATCACCTTAGGCATCCCATCCAGTCTAATGACTTCCTTTATGAATATTGTAGCCAAGAGTGGGGCATCATCCCTTACATTGCCTAGTATGAAGTGTGCTACCTTGGTCAGTTTATCAAACACTACCAAAATACTATCATGTTGGTTTCAAGTTTTGGGCAACCCAATCACGAATTCTATAGAAATTATCATTCATTTGTGCCAAGGCAGATCATGAGGATAGAGGGTTCCTGCAGGATGATAATGTTTCACTTTAACTCACTAACATTCAAGAAATTTGGCGATATAACTAGCTATTTCCTTCTTCGTTGTTGGCCAAAAGTAACGAGTTTTTAAATTTGCACACATTTTAGTCACCCTTAGGTGTGCTTGATAGGGCACATTATGGCCTTTTGCAATAATTTTTAGTCTTAAATCTCCCTCATTAGGTACATAGATTTGATATAAATAATGAAGTAATCCATCGTTTACCACATGGTACTCAACTGGATTAATCCTTCGTTCCGCTTCTAACTTCATTTGCTAACAAAAATTGTCATGCCTGCATTTTATTGATCTTTTTTGGAAATTCAAACTTTAGATGAGCGATTGTTGCTAATCTAGCCCTTCTACTTAAGGTATTTGCAACTTGGTTTTCTTTCCCTTTAACATAAGAAATATCTATTTTGTAGTTGCTAAGGAATTCCAACATCCTCTTTGTTGTGAATTCAAATCAGGTTGTGTGAATAGATATTGGAGTCCTTTGTGATCCATGTTCAACTTGAATGGTCTCCCTACCAAATAATGTTTCCATACCTTCAAGACATGCACAATTGTAGCTAGCTCTAAGTTGTGGGTAGGATAGTTGAGTTCATGATCCTTTAGTTTCCTAGACTCGAAGGTAATTACACATCTATTTTGTATTAGAACTCCACCTTACCCATCTAGAGAAGCATCTGTCCATACAAAAAAATATTTTTTGGATTAGGCACTTGTAAGATTGGTGCGGTGGTAAGAGCTTCCTTCAACTACTAGAAAGAAACGTCACATTTCTCCATCCATTCAAGCTTCTTCCTTTTTCATTGAAGGGAGGTTATGGGGTTAGCTACTTTTGAGAAGTTATCTATGAACCGTAAACAATACCTTACCAATCCCATGAAGCTTCTTACTTCGGCCACATTCTTAGAAATAGATCAATTTACAATTGCTTGTATCTTGGCTAGATCCACTATTAATCCCTAGGATGATAATATGCCCAAAATAATGTACCTTGGGTTGAAAGAAAAAACACTTGGATAATTTACCATATAGTTTATGATCTCTCAACCTTTGCAAAATAATTCTCAAATTCTCCTCATGTTCTTATAGATTTTTAGAGTAAATTAGAATTTCATCAAGAAATACTAACACAAATTTATTGAGGTAGTTATGGAAAACATGGTTTATGAGACTCATGAAAGTAGAGGGGGTATTTGTTAAGCCAAAAGACACCACCAAGAACTCATAGTGGCCATACCTGGTTTTGAACACTATTTTTGGAATATCCTCTTCCTTGATTCTTAATTGGTGATAACTTGACCTTAAATATATTTGAGAGAAAATGGAAGCTCTCTTCATCTAATCAAACAAGTCATCAATTCTAGGTAGAGGATATCTATTTCGAATGATCACCTTGTTCAACATTAAGTAGTCTATGGGGGACACACTAGGTTGAATTCATATTTTCTCTATCTAATTTTTTAGCTGCAACTTAATCACTTGTAATTCGGATGTGTTCATTATACATGGGGATTTTGAAATAGGCTCACCCCTTGGGACTATATCTATTATAAAATCCATCCATTGCTTAGGAGGTAATCCTAACAACTATTCATGAAAGACATCATGGTATTATTGGAGGATTAGATGATCTTTGAAGCGCTAGGAGTTGGGCCCTTGCTACCCTCCTCTACCTTCACTAGATAAATTTTGCTTCCTTTTCTTGTATCCCTCTTAGCTTGCATGGCTGAGATCATTCTCAACACTAAAGGTCTTTAGATTCCTTGGAGAATCATGTGTATCCCTTGATTGTCTATACATTCAATCTTCTTATTGTAGCAATCAAAATTGGCTTGATGCTCCCAAAACCTATCCATTCCTAGGATTAGGTCATAGGATCCTAACTGGGTGACCCATAGGTTTACCTTAGTCTTTATAATTCCTAGGTCAATTTTAGCTCCTAAAAAAAAATTGGTTATTTTTGTTTTACCTGAATCAAAATGAACCTCCATCTCTTCTCAACTTAGACTCTTATGATTAATTTTACACTTTTGTAATACATTAGGAGATATAAAGCTGTATGTGGCTCCTAAATCTACCAAAATAGAAACAGGTTGGTCAAAAAGTGTACCTTGGAGCTCTATTAGAGAGGATTGTTGGCCTTCTTGGTGGTTATCAACAACTATGTAAATTTGAACCATGGGATTAGTGGTCTTGTTCATATTATTGACACTCGCTATGTAAGTGGGTTGCATCCACACATCTAGCATCCATCCACCTGGGGTCCTCCTTCAACTTCCTCAGCCTCATGGAGCCGGCCCATGCTGGGAAAATGTGTCTCAACCTTGCAATTATATAATGGATATTGTTGGATAGGATATATATATATTTTATATATATTGTTGTTTCCTAGAAGTTGGCACCTATAGTGTAATGGTGTAGCGGGGAGGAGTGGGATGCATGTAAAGAATTTTTTGTTAACTTTTCCAAGAAACTACCAAAATGGTCAGCATATATTAAATAAATGATACATTATAAATCTAGACTGTTAATTATTAGGTTTTAGATCCAATGGTGGATATTTTGTTGGTCTATCTTGCCCTAGAATGTAACCCTATTTTATGAGGGCATTGTATTACGGCTACAGTAGAGATGGTGTTGTATTTTGAGAGTCTAATAGTAGTCGTATTGTCTCTAGATCGTTGAATATACTCCCCGTGAGAAGTTTTGCTTAAAAGCTCATCATAACTTTGTGGGATTTCGAATGACATATTAATGGATTTTGAGTGTGTGGTTTTCCCGAAGGGTTTTCCACGAAATCATCGCGGTTGTGCTGCATGATATTTATGGCTTATTTTTGCTTTCAAATTTCTATAATTGTTAAAGATCTGTAACTTTTGTGGCATTATTCTACCTCAAGATTGTGTAGTAAGTTTTTCCACCACCTTAGCTTCCTACAAGTGGTATCGAGCTTGATCACCTTTTGGTTTCATAGTTGTGGGTTGTTGGGTTTTGAATTAACTGTGATTTGAGCCAGCAAGATACTTTGTGATTCTTGTCATATGTGGAATTCTTTTAGATGGAAAGTTCATCGTGGAGAATAGAGGGTATAATTTTTTGGTGTCAATTTTGAAAATGTAGTTGAATATGGAGGGTCCGCTGATAGATCAAGATCCGCGGGATGGGCTGATGAGAATGTTTCAAGGCCTATAGATCCTACCCAAGCTGCTCAACATGATGTTATGGATTGTGTGTCAAGGGTCTAATTAGATTGTGCTTGGTAGACTCTGTTTTAATTAATGTCCATCAAGAGACCTCTGCATAGAAACTATGGAAGAAGTTTGGTGAGATGTATCTAATCAAATATTTAGTGAGGAAGAAATTGTATTCCTTGAGAATGGAAGAGGGTGGACGAATTACATACCACCTGGAAGCATTCAATATGTTGGTGGCTCAGTTGGCATCAGTTGGTGTCAAAATGGATGAGGAGGAGAAATTCTAGATCTTTCTTTGTTCTTTGGTTGATTCATGGGATTCTATTGTTATGACTATTGGGAGTACTTCTATAATTTTGAAGACTGAACATGTGGTGGGTTATTTTCTTTTTAAAGAGAAGAGGAGGAAGGTATCCATCACTACCAAGGAGGCCCTAAATGTTTGTGGAAGACCTAAGGAAAAGGGCAAGAAGAATGAGAAGCGTGAAAAATCCAAGTCTAAGGGGAGATCTGAATCTCCTAGAAATTTCAAAGTTATTTGTTGGAATTGTGGTAAGCCTAGACATGTTCGCAAGGACTGAAAAGAAGAAAATAAGAAGAAAAAGAAGAAATTTTATTTTGATTCTGAGTCTGAGAAGGAAGATGGTGACACATTCATTGTAGCTTTGGCAACTCGTGCAGGTAATGATGCATGGTTAATTGAATTAGGTGCATCTTTCCATATGACCTTTAATAGAGATTAGTTTTCTGAATATTACGAATTTGATGGAGGTAAGGTGTACTTGGGTGATGATTCTCATTTAGACAATGTTGGTTGTGGTAAAGTTAAAATCATATTTCCTGATGGTAGAATAAAAAAAATTAATGGTGTGTTGTATATCCCTAGTTTAGTATGAATTTTTTTATCTGTGAGAAAACTAATAGATGCAAGTGTAAAAGTAGTATTTTTTGATGTAGGATGCAAGATGGTTAGAGTTGCGATGGTGATCTCTAGAGGTGTCAGATGTAGAACATTGTATATGCTTGATGATGCACTGTTGAGTGTAATATTACTTCTGTGAAAAGAAAGTTTGTGGAATAAGTGAGGGTTTCACCTTTAGCAGATGGTTGTGGATTTTGGGTACCCAAGGGTGCTCTTTCTTCTGAAACAAAGTTACCTGTAGAGAAAACTATGTTATGGCACCATAGACTTGGCCACATTGGAGAAAAAAGTCTAAGGACCTTGAAAAATAAAAACCTTGTTGAAGGTTTATTTGATTGTAATATTGTATTCGATTTATGTGAGCATTTCATTTATGGAAAACAAAACCGCATTCATTTTTACTTGAGTTATCATAAATCTTGTGGTGTATCGGATCTTATTCATTTTGATGTGTTTGGTCTTGTAGATGTTCCTTCAATTGATAAATCCACATATTATGTTTCATTTATTGATGATTATAGTAGAAGGACATGGGTATATTCTCTATAGAGTAAATTTAAAGTTTTCAGTCGATTTAAAAAAATTAAAGCAATGGTTGAGTTGTAGACTAAAAATAAAATAAAATGTTTGAGGACTGATAATGGTGGTGAATTTTTCTCTAATGATTTTGATAGATTATATAAAGATTGTGGTATTCATAGACATAAGACAACTCTGTATTCTCCACAAAAAAAATGGAGTTTTAGAAAGAATGAACAAGATATTTATGGAGAAGGCTAGGAGTATGTTAAGTGGTGCTGGCCTAGAACAAAGGTTTTGGGCTGAAGCTTTTGCCACTGCCTATTACTTGATTAATAGGTCTCCTTCATCAACTCTTATTGATAATAAACCTATAGAGGAATGGTCAGGTCACAAGCCTTCATTAATACATCTTAGAGTTTTTGGTTGGGAGGCATATGCACATGTGCTAAAGGAGAACCAAACAAAGTTGGAGAACAAGGCTGTGAAATGTATCTTCATCGGATATAGTTATGGTGTGAAAGGATATAAGTTTTGGGATCTTGTTGCACAAAAGGTAATATATAGTAGAAGTGTTATTTTTAGAGAAACTAAGCCTTCTTCTATCACATTGTAGCCAAAACAAAGTAAACAAGAAGGTGTGATTCAATTTCCTTCTACACCCAAGAAAGTTAAATTGAGGCCCATGGATAGATAAGAAGTTGAGGGGAACTCATATCGCTTTGAATCTTCAGAAGAGGAGG